>JAQGAD010002670.1:0-12650 GCA_034696625.1 Isotomurus palustris
CATATAGTCTGTGCTTTGTGTTTATGATCTCTCTACTAATCATGCCATCACAATAAACGTACCTAGGTAGATAGTTGCACGTCTCCTACACGGATATACTAATATTATGGTGGTTACAAAGTAAAATGTATAATTCCTCAAGAAATTACGGAGAAAACTGGTTTCTTTCAGCAAACAAAATTCCAATGAAGGAAGACGTAGGGTCATCCGAGTCCATCTCCTCCTGAGTCGTCAGAGGATCTTTCGAAGATCAGTCCAAGATCAACTTCGTCCCAAGTCGGTTGGGATCTCAGTCGCTTTCAAATAAGCGTCAGTCAGGACTCGGACTGACAGAGAGACTTCTTTAAGAGATCGGGTTTCGTACCCGAGGTCCAAATAATGTTGCTCAAATATTTATTACCGGTAGCAGCTCTTGTGGCTCTCCAGCTCTTTTTCAACTCCAATTCGGTCGAAGCTCAGGCTGATGGGGACAAAGAGGACTTGGATTCTGCAGAGCTTTTCCTGCGTCCAGTTGTCATTAAGTATGGACACAGTCATCCAGGCATTTACACCTGGCAGGGTGGGTCTGGGGTAGGAATGGGATGGGGAATGTACCAACCTAAGGCTCCGGCTCCAGCTGCTGGAGGTGGGTGGGGTGAGAAGAAGAAGAAGGAGAAAAAGAAGAAGAAGAAGAAGGAGAAGAAGAAGAAGCCTAAGAAGAAGAAGGAGAAAAAGAAGAAGAAGAAGAAGGAAAAGAAGAAGAAAGAGAAGAAAGGAGGGTGGGGGTGGTCCTGGGGGTGGATTGAAGATGGTGGGGGCAGCCAAGGAAATGGAGGCTACGGGTCTCCTGACAGCAAAGAGTCTGGAGAACGTGGAGGCGACGGAAAAGAATCTGGAGAAGATGAGAAAGGAAGATTAAACTTGCAGCCAGGTGAGTAAAAACTTAATTTGTTGAATACTTGTGCAGCATAGCAGATTATTCAGGTAATATCTTCCTTGTCAATAGTTGTCGTGAAACTTCCATCTGTCAAACCAAATGAGCCACCAAGCCGTAATATCGTCGCGAGGTTCGGAACTCCAGCGGAATTCCGGTCAGCCGAGGATTACATGGACTTCGAGCCATTTGATTATCCAAAGGTGTACAATAATTACTGAAAGAAACTGAATTGAATTGTTCTAAAATGGAGAAATAAATTGGAATTTTTGAGTTTGACTACCTAATTAAGGTAGTTAAGATATGAGATTTTTCGAAGACTGCAGATTGCAGAAAGAAAGTAAACTATATAATAGTAAAGATGACTCAAACAGAAGTTGAGAAATATGATTTAGAGCCTTGCATAATTTGTCGTCTACCACAGAAAACACATCGCAACATGATTTCCAACTTCCTTGCCAATATATAAACTGCGAAAACTGCCAACCCAGCTTGATTGCAAAATGACGACAATGTTCCAGTCGGGTAAAGTGCTGGAAGGAAATTCGTCACTCGTCTGCATTTTTTTATTTTCACATTCTGTTCGTCACTTCTAGCTAACCTTCGTGTACATTCAACATGCCATTTCATTATCTGTTGTCGTTGTCACATAATTTCGTCAAGTGAAACAATCTGTATCAAATTCTTGCATTCTTGGACGCCTACGAAGAATGCTCATGTACTAGGAGTGTATAACATA
This sequence comes from Isotomurus palustris, assembly GCA_034696625.1. Taxonomy (NCBI): domain Eukaryota; kingdom Metazoa; phylum Arthropoda; class Collembola; order Entomobryomorpha; family Isotomidae; genus Isotomurus; species Isotomurus palustris. The sequence goes on from JAQGAD010002670.1 coordinate 1,653, forward strand.
CAGAAGAAAATTTAAATTTCGATATTTTTATGACACTCATTTCGTCATTTTAAGGACTGTTGAGTGTTGTGTGATGCAATTTCTTGACAATTATTTCACAGTACATCTTTCTAATACAAGTGACGAGGCCTGAAGTTTTTGAAGCTTGAACCTGAAATAAGTGCTATCAATTAACTATTCAGTGTAGATTACCTACTCAGCTGAGTTGAAGACGAAATGGGACATGCGTCGCTGGGAAATATGAGACATCGAGGCATTCCACAGATTTTTGCAAGATACAAGGTGAAATGAAATTATAGTTTAATCTTTTTCTCTGGAAAATAATAGATTACGAGTTTTTTGGAAACAAGCTGAATCCGTCATTCACTCTGATCTAGATAATAGGGTAATTACAGTGATTTGATTAACGTCAGACTCAACTCTTTTTCTAGGAGAGTTTTCCCCTGCTGAATTCATTATTTGGCACTGGCACGCATTGTGTAGTGTGAATTGGAGAACTCTACGTTCCTTATCATTCCTACCTTACGATGCTAAAATTGTATGCGAAATTCTTTGCTGTGCACAATTTGGAGTACTTCATGCTTAATCCTATGCATTATGCTATCTCACAAAAACTACTTTGGCAGTCTTGTGTCTTGTGTCTAATGGTTTTGACGATCCATATAATGACTGCATAGTGAGAAGTGAGCAGTTTTCTGCTATGCCCACACACACAAGACATTCATGGCTTCTGCCGGAATTATTGGATACCTGTCAATGCTCCTCACTTTTTGGCTTTTGGTACAACACTTTATATTATTATTTAATGGTCTGCTCTCACTCTCATCCCTATCAGCTTTTCAGTGACATTTAACATGTGTTTGAGTCTACATGCAGCTTACAACAAAAGACAAATGTCTTGGACGAGTGTTTGCTCTGAATTGTCTGGATTAGTGGATTACCTCATTCATTTCTCGTAGCAGTGTAGCCTGCAAGTCATTGTGAGGAAAAAAGTTGAATACTCAATCGGTTTTTGCATTACCCAGCTATTCGATCACTAATTGCATAATTACAAACGTTCATCATCATCGTTGGGTAGGAATTCTCAGTACAATTGTGTTGAGGTAGGAACACGTTTGTGATTCGTGTGAACGCTGAGAAAGCCAAGCTGAGTGTTGCACTAAAGAATAAATTCAAGCTGATCGAGGACATCAATGAAGCTGATCTGAGAAACTGAGATTCAGTTTATTCATTCGTTCTGTTTGGCGTCATTAACTTCTACAATAATTATTCCAAGCTGTTCAGTTCACAGTGTTAATTTATAATTAGTTTTTTGGGGAAATAAATTCATCTGTCCAGGTAGGTTTTATAGCTGTGCAGTTATTAAAGTGAATTGGTTTTAAGAGAGAAGTTAAACCTGTATGATTCTCTGCGTGGTTTTTGCAGGCAGCTTTACAAATAAATCATCAAGATGAAGTGGTCACCAGGAGAAGCAGAGCAAAGCCTGAAACCAGGTGAGACAAAGTTGCCTTTGAGTGTAATCGTTGATTCTATTATTGAGAGGAGATGGAAGTGACGATATGATTGGATGTATGAATGACCTACCTTCTTGAAGTTATTATTACATCGTCGATCTTATTTGTTGTTGTGTGTGCCTAGCCCCAATGATGTTCTCATGTCGACTAGTCCTGTTCATCATTTGCCTCTTATCCACCTTCACCTTCATGCTGCAAAGGGTTAACATCGGCTTTGCCCTTGTTTGCATGGTCAGGAGACCCAATGTCACATCGTCAATTCTTCCACTCAACATTTCAGCATCAATGTCAGGAGATTTGTATCTAGAAGACTCACAGATTACCGTATTCCCTGAAGACCTCAATGCATCTTTTCCTCTGGATGACTCACTCATTTCTCCAGATGAACAATGTAAAATTAACTCTATTGCTAGGAACTTTGAAGCTAATTCAACCACTCCTAAGTTCCCTGATGAGGTTAGATCCAGACCTCCAAACTCCAGCCTTAAATTATAAGCCTGATTATTTACTTTTGATTGCTTTCCTTCTAGGGAGAATTCGATTGGTCTAGGGAAGTCCAAGGAATGATCCTTGGGTCGTTTTTCTACGGCTACTTATTTACTCAGGTAATGAAAATCGGACTCAAATGTCTGGAATGATTAGTTTGTTTGTAATTAGTGTCGTTTTGCATCATCACAGATTTTTGGGGGATGGCTGGCAGAGCGATTTGGAGCAAGACTGGGACTACTTACAAGTCTCGTTTCATTAAGTATTTTGACTATATTTAATCCAATAGCAGCTGAGTATGGTGAACAGTTTCTGTTCGCCACCCGTCTTTTGATGGGCTTGACACATGTAATTAAATTATCCTTAATGATTATTTGCTTGCACAAAACTTTCCTCATTATAAATATTGTTATGTTTATTACGTCTAATATTACTTTATTCCACAAAATTGTAGGGAGCTGCGTTATCTTCTATAAACATATTTTCCGTCCGTTGGTGTTCTCCTACAGAGAGAGCATTTCTCATGGGAATAGCGTACGGAGGTTTTAGTATCGCTGCAGCATTTACATTTCCCATTTGCGCCTTCCTCTGCCACAATTTCGGATGGAGATATATTTTTTACGTCACTGGGGCTTTTGGACTTCTCGTGGCAGCCTTGGCATATTTCACGATATACGATTGGCCAGAAGTTCACCCGAGAATATCTGAAAGAGAACTTTTGTACCTGCAAAAGTCAAGATCAGTTCAATATACTCATAAAAACGCTACAAAGGTATGCAACCGAATGCGACAAATTGCGAACCTTAAAGATAAATACTATAAGTCCTTATCAAACACATGAATCTTTTAGAATCTCCAAACTCCATGGAAGAAAATATTTACGTCAATCCCTATAAATGTAGTCCATGTTGCGCACATTTGCTTTGTCTGGTCGTTTCTGATGCTGGGAATGTACTTACCAACATTTATGAAAGAAGTTTTGTACTTGGATACCACTAAGGTTTGAATCCTTGAATTGATTTCCAAATCTCCAGTGAAATGTCTTTCATTTGTACCTATTACGTAACTCTACAATAGCATGACTTTTAATTCTTTAGAACGGACTCTACTCTTCTCTACCTTACATGGCAATGCTTGTAGTGCATTTCTGTGTGGGAAGCATCTTTGACTTTTTTCGAAAGAGGGATGTCTTCACTCTCACAAATTTAAGGAAGATTTTCAATACTGTCGGTAGGTTGGCTTGGCGTGATGAAATCCTTTAGATTGAAAGGTCTCCTAGTATTAGATTAACTATGTGTGATAATATGACATGTGATCTTTAGGAATGACCAGCCCTGGGATAGGATTAATCTTGGTCGGTTTCCTTCCATGCAACTCTCCGGAGTGGGGATTAGTCTTCATCTCCGTCTGCCAGGCATTAGCAGAATTCGGATTTATGGGAGGCTACATGTTCAGTATTTTCGAGCTAGCTCCAAAATACGCTGGAGTTCTTACGGGAATAACAAACACATTTGGAGTTATCCCAGGCTTCCTCTGTCCAGCTCTTGTGGCTTATCTCACACCGAACGGTTCAAGGGAAGAATGGACATTTGTCTTTTGTCTAGCCGGAGCTATTTGTATCTTCGGGGCTTTAATTTATCTTGTTTTCGGCTCAAGCGAACTTCAACCTTGGGCTGCTCCAGAGAAGAAACCTCCCGCAACAAAGATTTCTCAGGAAATGATTGATCTGCAAAAGAAACTTATTGAGACTAATGATTTAGCCACTGGAGGTGGGCAGCAATTGTACAAGCAACTTAATACCAACCCTTAAATATGATCTATGTTGATATCTGTCCAAAATATATGCAATTAAGCTACGCACACACATACTATTAAGTGTACTCAGAAAGTATTAAATTACATTTGAATTTGTGGTTTTAATAATCTAATTAGTTAAAGGCCTAGAGGGGTTTTAAGATTAGGTTCATCATCTGATATTGCAGTAATATTTTTAACCATGCATATTTCATATCTCTTAAGTTCCAACGGCTTCTGCTCTTAGTCATTAAAGCATTGCCACCCGATCATAATTTGCATCATTAAGGTATCCTTATGTATCTGTCTCACTGCCATTATCAAACACGAGAAGTATAAACTCCGTCCGATACCGATACTTAAAATAAGAAAGACCTTGAAACGAACTTCACCTTGTACTCTTTGAGTAGAGAAGTCACTGGCAGTGGCAGCTAGTGTTATTCTTTCCCAGAGAAGTCTAAAGCAGTAGCTCTCTAACATTAGCTATCTTATTAAAAGTAAAGCTGGAGGCAACGAAGCAAAAGAGAGTTTGCAAAGCTTAAATATTACAGTCGGGAATCTGAGAAACTCTTCTTCTTCTCCAGGTTGAGTTTCATCATATAATAATATCTGCACATGTATATGTATCTATTCCACGCTACAAGGATAGTTTCTTCATTTAACTTAGTCCCGTCACTTCGAGTCAGGCACTGTAAAAGAAGAACTCTCCTTCTCTCTCCCAAGTGAACTGACTGAAGACGAGTGAACTGCCTACAGGTTTCACTCACAGAAACACACGAACCGGAATTGGATTATGTAAGCAGAATTTAATTTAGCACACAGGCATATACGATACCCACACAGTTTCGTTGCAAGGTTCCAATGTTGTAACACGAGAGATGCTGAGGAAAACGCAAGACAATAATATCATCGACTATCATCCGCATAATTGAATCAGCAACTTGCCATGTGTTCACCACAAAGCTTTTTGGGTGTCTCTGCAAGTAAACGAGTCTCAGTAACCTTATTGATGGAACAGCTTCTTCTACTCAACGATTCCTGGACGGTGAGTAAATTATATTGTAATTTTAGCAGTGTTGAAGTTGGGTTGAGTCATAAATCACTTATAAACTGCTCTTGTTTATGTCTCATATAAAATATGGTATACACATTAGGTTGAACGGTTGAAGTAGGAGATCAATGCATACGAAAAATTAATGGTGTTTTGACTTAGGCCAGGAGTATTGTTTTTGTATTAGGGAGAAAAGCAAAAGGAACGTGTGATTGTGTTCGATACGATATTATTTTATAGTTCACGGATATTAGGGGTGCTTTCAGCTTTACTGATATTCATATTGTAAGCTCCTTATTGTCCAGTGTGGATTTACTCTCCGATCGAGGAGTTTGTTTGACTTATTCCCGAGAATATTGCGACATTGTCCTCATTCTTTAAGTTATTACTATTATTCCAGGAGGACACATACTAAAAACAGAACGAAACCTGAAAGGAATTTGTCTTGTTGGAGTAATCGACAAGGAGGAGTGACTGTTGGAAGTTGGAGGAGTCCGAAGGAAGGACACACACAACGGGAGGACATTCGACATTGAGGGAGTGTGTGTGTGTGTGGAACTCTTCTGACTGTTAATGGTAATTAAATTGGACCGATTCATTTATTGATTTATTGATTGAACAAAGTGACCATGAAGAACGATCACGACGGGAGGCTTGGCTACTGCACTATTATACTCTGGTAAATTGTTTTGTCATTTTAGACCCAAATTGCTAACCTGTTTGCTCGCAACAGGGGAAAGGGGAAGGATTGGCTCAATTGTAGCGTGTAGGGTTTTTGTTTGCAACCGTTGGATCTACGTGTCCAGCTAGACGTCCAGCAGAAGACGCCTGGGATGGGTGAGAAATCAAATGGAGTCCTGGATGGAAATCCTGGGAAAGGTCCGAAAGGTAAAAAAAGTGGAATATTTGATTAAGAAACTTGCAATTTTTGATAACCATAGGTTTTGGATTTTATTGCACGCAGCAAGAATGTTGTTTTCAACCCGGATGACTCTGGCAATTATGTGCATGCTGGGAACAGGGAATTTCATGTACCAGAGACTCACTATTAATTTTGGACTTGTGTGTATGATTAAGAATCCTGCTACGAATGAAAGTGCAACTGATCTTCCTTTTGCAACTCAAAATGACACAACAACAACTGCCGCAAAGTTTGACCAGGTAAGTGTTAATAGTTTCGAGGGTAGATTTTTAATTACTTAAAGCTTCAGTTAACACAAGGTTTTGTGAAATTCCTCTCCAGGGCGAATTTGACTGGTCAAGAGATTCCCAAGGAGCCATCCTTGCAGCGTTTTATTTTGGATTTGTAGTCTCACAGGTAAACTTAGCTTTTAAACTTTGATTCAGATTTCTTGCATTACAAGCTCCAACATATTTTGTTATCATTTGCATATGAATTCTAAAGATTCCTGGAGGGTGGTTCTCAGACAGATTCGGTGCTAAGAGTGGCCTTATCTTTAGTGGATTGCTTTTAAGTATCCTTTCGATTCTGACCCCAGCGTCAGCCTATTTGGGAGTGGAGTATGTTTTCTTATTGAGACTTCTCCAAGGAATAGTCAATGTGAGTATTTTAGTGTGTAGTAGTTTATGACAAGATAAGGCTTTACTATAGTTTGTGTTGATACTGATAGTGAGAAAACTTTGTGTAATTGTTACTGTAGGGAGCTGCAATGCCAGCCATAAGCACGTTATCTTCACGATGGTTTCCCGATACAGAAAGAAGTTTCATGATGAGCATCGCTTATGCGGGCTTTGGAATTGCGTCATCGATTACTTATCCGATCTCAGCGTTCTTCTGCGAGTACACCGGATGGCCAGTTATGTTTTATGTCACAGGTGAACTTTCCGAGACTCAAATTGTTTTATGATTCTCTTCATAAAGGACTCGGACGTGCTTATTACATTCACTTCTTGTTTATTACAGGATCAGTCGGACTGTGCTGGACTATATGTGTCTGCTTTTTAGTATACGACTGGCCAGAAAATCACCCGAGGATCTCAATGAATGAACTTCAGTTCGTACAAAAAAGGCGAGCAGTTCCATACGGAGGTCCCAATCGGCAGGTATCCTCAATTTTAATGAACATACAACCTTGGTACACGTTTATTTCCGGTAATGAGTTAAATCAAACTTTTATTGGATTTGTTTTACAGAAAATAAAAATTCCATGGGTGAGGCTTGTCTTTTCTCTGCCAGTGTGGGCCCTTTTAGTCGCAAACTTTTGTTGCTTCTGGCTCTTCCTCACACTTAGTATGTACCTTCCCACATACCTGAAGGAAGTGTTGAAGCTCGAAATCTCAGAGGTACGTGATATTCTTAGGATATTTTTTAATTAACTACGGATGTCATTCATGCAATAGGTTAATTGAAATTAAATGTAATAAATAGAACGGACTCCTATCAGGACTGCCATTTGCAGGAATGATGATCTCCCATTTTCTAGTGGCAATAGTCTTCGACAAGTTACGCAAGAGGAACTTCTTCAGCGTAACAGTTCTGAGAAAATCATTTAACACGACAGGTAAATTAAAAACAAATAGTTCCCAATAGAAAAATAGTTCCTTAAGCTTTAATTATTTTCCAGGCGCACTGCTCGCTGCAGGGTGTATAGTAGCAATTGGTTACTTTGAGACTTCCGTGGTTGCAGCCATCGCGTGCATCACCCTCGCACAAATCCTAATTGAAATGTCATTCGTTGGAGGATACATTTTTAGTATTTTCGAATTGGCTCCCAAACTTGCAGGGACTTTGACTGCATTGATGAATACATTTGGATTACTGGCAGGCTTCTTAAGTCCTGCACTTGTTTCGCATCTCACACCGAACGGGTCAAGGGAAGAATGGCTCTTGATATTCTACATCTCTGCAGGCATCTGCGCTTTTGGAGGTATCTTCTACCTCATCTTTGGAAGTTCTGAACTCCAGCCGTGGGCTGGAGTAGCAGACACGAGATCTGGATCTCCAGCAATTGATGAGAGGGAACTGAAGCTCCTTAAAATTCAGTTGATCAATGGGGAAAGTAATATAAACGGGGAGGTTGTTAAAGGCTAAAGGAACATACTACAGCTTTAATGACGAGTCTTTAATTAAGGAGGATTTCAAACCAAAATTGTATCTGTTGTGATATGTAAAGATATAATATTAAACTGAAACTACAAGCACAATTGTACTATGAAAGTATCAATGCACGAATACCATTCGCAGTTGTGTCTAAAGATCAGTGCATTACAAGAATTCGTTTGAAAAGTAATGGAACTGAATATCTAGAAAACCAAGTTGAAGGTTTTGGTTTTGGCAGTGACCAACGAATTTTATTTCGATCATTTCTTTCACACATTTACAAACAAATTCATGCATACAAATGGCAATGTTTCTTAATACAATGACAAAATAATATGGAGCTTAACGAGCGTAGAAATAATAATACTTCAAAGTTTAACACGATTTGGCTCTAACGGAAAAAATTAATGTCAGCAGACAGACTGACAGATTTGAAAAGGAATAAGAATTAAGGGTGGTTATTTCTTAACGTAGCCTGGAGCTGCAGTTTGGACTAACTTGGCAGAAGGTGCGGCAGCGTAGACTTGTGGGCTGTACTGAAGTCCGGCTGTTTCGTAGGCAAGTCCTCCGACAGCTTGGACGGCTACGGATTGGTAAGCTGGAGCAGCAGCGACTACTTTGGTTGGTTGAGCATAAGCGATGGGGGCCGCTTGAGCGTAAACAGCAGGTTGAGCGTAGGCAACTGGAGCTGCAGCAGCGTATCCTGATTTATAAACAGCAGGTTGAGCGTAGGCAACTGGAGCTGCAGCAGCGTATCCTGATTTATAAACAGCAGGTTGAGCGTAGGCAATTGGAGCTGCTTGGGCATATTGAGCGTAGGCAACGGCTGGTTGAGCATAAGCTACTGGAGCAGCAGCAGCGTATCCTGATTTGTAGACAGCAGGTTGAGCGTAGGCAAGTGGAGCTGCAGCAGCGTATCCTGATTTATAAACAGCAGGTTGAGCGTAGGCAACTTGAGCTGCTTGGGCATATTGAGCATAAGCAACTGGCGCAGCAGCAGCATATCCTGTCTTAACAACGGCTGGCTGAGCATATGCGAAGGATGGTTGAGCGTAGGCAATTTGACCTGCCGCATATCCTGTCTTAACAACGGCTGGTTGAGCATATGCAACTGGGCCAGCAGCATATCCAGCTTTAATGACGGCTGGTTGAGCATATGCAACTGGGCCAGCAGCATATCCAGCTTTAATGACGGCTGGTTGAGCATATGCAGCGTATCCACTCTTCAAAACAGCAGGCTGGGCATAGGCAACTGGAGCAGCAGCAGCGTATCCAGTCTTGAAAACAGCAGGTTGAGCGTAGGCAACCGGAGCTGCAGCGTATCCTGCTGTCTTAAGAACAGTTGGTTGAGCATACGCGTAAGATGGCTGAGCGTAGGCAACTGGACCTGCAGCGTATCCTCCGTTCAAAACAGCCTGTTGAGCGTAGGCAACAGGAGCTGCAGCAAATCCGACAGACGGTTGAGCATAAGCAACTGGGCCTGCATAGGCGACTGGAGCAGCAGCAGCGTATCCTGATTTGTAAACAGCAGGTTGAGCATATGCAACTGGAGCAGCAGCAGCGTATCCTGTCTTAACAACGGCTGGTTGAGCGTATGTGACTGGCCCGGCAGTATATCCAGTCTGGACTAAAGCTGGCTGAGCATATGAGACTGGAGCTGCTTTAAGAACAGTTGGAGCACTATAAGCATACGCTGGAGCTGCGGCGTACGATGAACCAGCGTAGGTAGTTTCAGTGTATGTCACTGGACCTGACGAAAATCCAACTCCTCGCTTGCTTGGCGTTGGCTTTCCTCCGAAAGCAACCCCTGAAAATTATAGATGAAATAATTATTACACAATTTCGATTTAGAAAACATTAAAGATTTCTAGAAATCTTTGTCTCCGGTTAAAATAAATACAAGAACTTAAAAAACTGTTATTTACCAAGCAGCAAAGCCGCAGTGAACAAAGATAAGTGTGATTTGGCCATTGTTCTGTACAGATTAAAATGAATTGATCACCAATTGCTTCTTGTGTCTTATTCAACGACTACAAAGAGACTCCTAATTATGTAACAACATATTGGAGCTTTTATATGCAGAGTACCTTTATGAATTTCTCATTTCTGTCTCTCCCCATTTGTTTTTTGCCTTTAAAAGCGTCACATTCACAGGGAAAAAGACTTTGAACTGGATGCTGCAAGCGTTGGAAGACATTGCATTGTGCGTTGATGGATTTGACACATGAGTAAATACTGCCGAATGCAAAGGAGCAATTGGAATTTGGAATAGAATTGTGAATGGACTTGTGCTTTACTTGTAAGTACCTAACTCACCGTACTGGCTATCCTTAAGGATGGTGCTCTTCTAAAGACATCTTTTTCAAAATAATCAGTATGTCACATGCCTCTGGTTGGTAGATTTATTAGGGAGGAGACAAAAGGCACGTACAGGTGAGCGAACGATCAACATTAAACGCATGCATATTAAACTATTAACTGAGCATCATGCGGATAGAAGTGAGACAAACAATAATTACAGATTGGTGTGTGCTCACACAACAACATTTGATTATTAAAAGGTCTCCAAAGTAGGTGGCTTATTCTCCTGTGGTGTGTTTTACATCTCTGCAGGTTGCAATTTGCAATTGTTGCAGGTGAAGTTAATCACAATAGTATTATATTAAATGCATCCTCAGATCGTATTGAATTAAAGATCCCAACGTGCCTCACCCAACTACCTTCTTGTTTTTGCTTGCTTTTGTTTCGAACAAGATTAATTTAGATCAAAAGATGACTAACCGGCTTCGTCTGTTACCCTGTCAGCTATGAAGTAGACTTGTCAGTTGCTTATATGCACTTCCGTAGTATGTCATTAGGTCACTCTTGTGGTAAATATTATTTAAGAGCGTAGTATTATATGGGATTGTAGAATAATTCACAAGTAGCTAGACAAGACGATTACAGTAGATTTTTGCTGTCAGTTGCAGCTTAGGAAGTTCTTTTTAGACGGCAACTTTAGAAGAAATTCTTTTTTAGAGGAAATTGTAGCAATACAGCATTTATGGATATGCTTAAAAATCAGCGAGCAACTCATCATGGCAAAGAATCAA
>JAQGAD010002671.1:0-12647 GCA_034696625.1 Isotomurus palustris
TTCCATGAAATCTGGAAAGTGTTTCGTGATAAGAAACTATTGAGGTACAAATGTTTTAATTTTTGAGAAATTCGTTCGAAAATCAACCCAGCTACACGTGTATTAATATTGTTTCACAAGTCTTGGTTCACCCTCTGTAATAAATGCTGCCACTGTGTACAATGTGGGGGGGTAAGTCCAATTGTAAGTGTGTCTGGGGTATTTACAAGTCTATTCTAAAAATTGTACTTCACCTGTCAAATATGACAGTCAATTTATGAACGGCACATAGACATAGACATAGACAGACATGAACGGCAACTAGCTCAGTTTCAAACACATAATTTGGGAAATCATTCATTTTAAAAATAATTTTTTATTCATTCAATAAATTAGTCTGAATTTAGTGGTAGCTATTACTCATAGAATAAGGCTATTACTAAGAGTGCTATGAAGTATTATATAATGTCAGAGGGCAAGAAGACATGATTGTCTTTTCTGCCGCAAGTCGTTCGTTGAATTAAATATGAAGCTCGTCATGTCCTAAGTCGGTAGTCTACCTTGACGCTAATCACAGAATGTAATAACTGTGTCGTCACTTGTATGTCTGTCATTTGTCTGTGCAAGAGTTGTTCAGTGTTTAATCGCTTTGTCAAGTCGTCTTTTCTAGTGTCTGTGTCAAAGGTCGTTTTGTCTTCATTCTTCTGCTTTTCTCATCAACTGGAACTGGAATGAACCAAGTTGTCTTTTACATCCGCTCCAGGAAAACTTTGGAAAGTAACTCCATTAGCTGTGCCGCTGGGAAGTGTTGGTTTATTGTCTTTGCTGGAGCCATTCTTGTTCCTCCCGTTCTTCTGAGACTCTCGCTTCTTCGAGATGTTTTTGAAGAAATCAGATTCCTTTATCCTCGACACTATGTGACTTATGTCAAAGGGAATCTTCGTCATCAGTTCAGCCATCGTGTCCTGCAAGATTTGATGAATTGGATTAAAGACTTTAACTCAAGAACTAGTATGTAAAATAGGTGTGTAAGTATGATTCTAATGTGCACCTGCAGAATAGCTTTGGCTGACTCCGGACTTTCCTTCCCAAGGAGAAGGTTCCTTCCGGTGGTGATAACGGCTATTGTATCAAAGAGCCCGTTTAGTTCTTTAGCTCATTATCATGTATTCAGTTTATTTGCTAATGAGACTTACGAATAGGGATGAGGAGAAGAAGTGCCAAGAGAAGTCCTGCCTTCGCAAGTAGCAACGGCAGGAGAAGTGGAAGCAACAAGAGAAGCAAAGGCAGCAACAGTTTGGCCAATGCAGCGAGTCCCAAGAGACCCTTAAGTCCTCCCAATCCTCCGAGACCTAACAAACCTAAAAGCCCTTTGTCTAGTCCTCCTTCATACCCGTCGTCTTGATAGTAAACCGGTGGGGGCTGCCAACCTCCTCCTCCTCCTCCTCCACCTCCCTAAAGCATTCAATACCCATTTAACTTCTTGTTTCACATTACCCCAGATGACCTTACGACTTACCCCGTGTGGCTGAATAGCGTAGTGGTAGACTCCTCCAGCCTCTCCTCCTCCTCCATAGCCACCCCCTCCGTAGCCACCCCCTCCAAATCCAGCACCCCCTCCGTAATCCCCCCGAGGCTCCACAAAGGCCGTGGAAACTAAAGAGGAAGTGGAAGCAGCACCACTGGCTCCCACGGCAGGCGAAACAGGTCCAACAAATGCGTTCGACAAGTCCTTTTTGTTCGTCTTGCCCCGTCCTGCTGAGTAGATGAATGATGAACTGCCACTCCCCCCGACGCTGTTGGCACTGGAGCTTCCAACACCTCCGCCTCCCTCTGCCAACCCACTTCCTCCGGACAGGACTACGCCTAACAGTAGAGCCACCGTGGGAAGGATTCTCTTCATTTTCTTTGATTCTTCGGAGACTTGTCGCCACAGCTTCGAACCAAGGGTAGGTCACTGAATAGCTGAGACGGGAGTGGGAAGTTTTGTGCTTGTATTCTTGTTCTGTGGATGTGTCTCAGTTGAAGGCCATGTCCTTATCTGACGGTTGGAAACGTACAACTGATGCACCCACTTGCTGTCGGAGGTGTTTTTATCTTCCTCGAAATCGTGATGGGCAAAAAATGTGTCCGAATAAGATAATTGGGATGTCCCTCTTTATCCTTTACTATTTTTAGACGGTTCAAACAACTGAGGCAAGTGCAAGTATAACATCATCATTACCATTTACCATCATGATGACACAGAGGCTGAGGAATACGAACGTGGTACAAATTGTGAATTGTCGGTGAGTATTTGGGCGACAGATTTTTTCCCCGTAGTAGAGAAGTAGAAGCAACTTACTACACACACACTGGTGATGTTTTTTAACGCATAAAAGAAGCGGAATTGCATCCCAGCCCAACATTCATTCCTTACAGAACACAGCATTGTTCACACTCATCCTTTCAAGACAATGATATACGATTACTGAATTAGATCGACTTTTAATACAAATCTTTTATTTCATTATCACTTTATAACCTTCTATGCAGCTTTTTTGTAAACTATAAATCTTCACTATAAGATGAGAGGAGACAATCATTGACAACATACTTATTCCAAGCCAAAAGTAATCATGATTGTCGTTTGTGCATACAGTTTAAAGATATTTGTCAGGAACCATATATTAAGTAGGATTTGATCTAATGTAGGTCCCTGCGAATAGGGTTGATAAATGTAGAGGAATATTTTGATACTTATTTTAGATTTGAATGATGAGACCGAAAAATCCGTTTAATTCTTTACGGATTATACGGATGAAACGTAAATTACACACCAGACGGAAAAATTAGAATGATTTACACCAATCAGAAGGGATTACTTATGAATGCTGATTTTCGGTTTACCTCTGTATTACCTATTTTAAGCTCCACATGCCAGGGCAGTGGTTACATATTTATATGATTAATGATGGTGAGCACCTAAATTCCCCAAATATTTTGAGAGCAGGTGGTTCTGTGCCTAAAATTAGTGTAGAAAGTGCAGATCATAGTGAAATAATCTTAAGTAGAACTTGTGACGAGATGAATGGTAATATTATTACAAGGATCTTCTTAAATGCACAGTTGACAATTAATGATGAAGTGAACGAATTTACTCCAAATTCCAAATGTGAACTTGGCTTTGTAGTATAATATGTAGGCGTACATAACTCGGTTTCTTCCACTTTCCAAATTTTTCCGATTGTCTCGGTACTTTTAAAGTTCTCTTATTCAACCTGTGCATTATTCTCATGAAGAATAAAAGTGTCCATCAATTTTTTCAAAAGATGAAAATGAACTTTTATTAGTCTTTTTGTGAATAAACTCAAAGTGTTTAGAGGAGAGATGAAACCCTCTCCCCACTTCACAGACCGTACAGATGACCGTCAACAGTTGTTGTGAATTGTCTCGTTATGGCGTATGCACCTCGACTCGATACTTTTCAAGTGCATCTTTCCGACATTCGAAGAAAGCATGGCGAGAGAAGGAATCTCTTTGTTCTTTTCTATTGTGTTTGTGCACTTGAACAATCTATTTTCTATATCATCTCATCAGTTTTTCACACTAGAGTAAAAAATCACAAAAAATAATATGAGATGAATGTGGGACAAAAAAGGTGAGCTCGTCGTTTTTGGTTATTTCATTATTTCTGTGAACGAATGTGTATCCCCCCTGAGGACCAAAAGGACGGAATCAATCATCTTTTTGTCTCAATCTTTTTCACTATCATTTTTATCTGCATATCTCATGGCGAGTACTGACTGAGTACATCTTCTTTGCACTAATAAACACTTTTGACGAATATTATACGCTCTGTTGGCAGCCATAAGCCTTTTCGGCGTGGAACATAAGACCCTGGGTAGTTTTCAATTAGATGCATCTTTTTTCTACGTAAAAAGCAATTAATATACTTCCAATTACCCTATTTCATATGTGCCTAAAATAACTCCCTTCTCTTCGATTCCTCAAAAAGTGATTGATGCATTTAAGCATGGGCTGCAGCAATCTGCTGCAGAGACATGAACAGTAATATCTTTAAAATAGATATTGTAAACTTTGTTGTTCTGAATCTGCAGAAGCGTTTTGTGTACTCCAGAGTTAATCTAGGGTAGCTTAGTAGGCGATGTGTTTGCAAAATAAACAGATGGGCACCTGCATCAAAGAAAAGGAACTTGACTGCCTGAGGAGAGCAGAACGGATGCAATTTAAGACTACCCATCATGATTATTATTAGTTTTATTATTTATTGCTGCTGTTCTTTTTTGATGTACGAAGAAGGAGTACGGGTTGTGAAATTCGTGAGAGTTTTCTGCTGACCGAAGCCAAATGTTGTAAAGGAATTGGAGAGTCAAAGATTGTCATCAACAGTACAACTTGCTTTCTTTGACCATCAGGCGAGTCAATTATCTTCAATGACAGAAGAACATCATGACAATGGATGAAATGTGACCAAGTTCTAGTTCTCCCATGTAATTACTGAAAAGGGTCACTGAGATTAGTTGATTTCAAAGTGTACCGAATCACCCCCTATTTAATTTTAAACTCTATTTTCTCTAATTAATCCAGTTCATTTGTTAGATTTTAATGAGAATTAAATTGAACGTGATTGAAGTAATAGAAACAACCTTATTCATCTGTCATTTACATGCTGAGTGCTGAGCTCTTACTTCAAGAGTGGAAGTTGAAGTATCTCTTCTCAAGTAATTACTATAAAGCACAAAATTCTATCGTATTCTTAAAATCTAGAGTTTTTTAAAAGGTTCTCAGCTGGGCAGAACTACTTCAACGACTTCGAATGTACTGCATCTAATATTCGAATATATTCAGCATACTTCAAAACATGCATTTAGTTTACTTAACGTGTTCTTTAAATTCAAGCCTAACAAAAGTAACTTCACAGTTTCAACGGACTACATAGCAAACATATCAATCAAAATTAAATAGAAACAAAACATAACTAATTCGAGTACGAAACTAGCGGAACTAATAATCCAGGAAAGAAAATAATTCATAATCAGGGTTATTCTCAGGTTCTTCGCCTGTTGTGATTACATCACATTGATCTTCTACTGAAGTCGACGCTTTACTTTTCATATCCTTGTGATCAGTTGATTCGCTTTTTCCGACAAAGACAGATTTTGTGGTTTTACGGTGACGCCTCGTAGCTAGCACTGAAGAAAACTTCACGTTTTTTCCTCTTTTTCCGGCACTTCCAATCTTCAGGGCCATATGCCTAGGTATGGTGGGTACTGTGGACTAAATTCAATAACGCAATCGCCACATCTTTTTTCACAAAAAATAGTAATTAAATAATCAGTTTAATTGAAGCAGCTTACAGGTTGCAGACAGTGATAGAAGTAATAAAAACTTGGCAGGGTAAATCCCTCGGAAGTAGCAGTAACCAGCTTGTACATGTGGCTTATCAAATGATCACACCAACTCAAAAATGTCTTGAAATGTGGAATACTTATAGAACCCCATTTGGCCAAGGCTCCCATTATTTGATCACTACGTGGTGGAAAACAACCAAATTAACTAACCAAACCTTTTTAACAGATAATTAATTAACTCAGCAGTGCAGTCACCTTGCAGCTTTCCAGAATTCAATAGCGTTCGGTCGAACAGATACCTCTTTGGAATTGGCTTGTCGATAGCTTTCCATAAGTAGCTTTTCTGTGGTACAGTGAGCCCAGTCTACCCATGAATCAATAGACTGTTCTTGATCCTTTAGTTGCACACTGAAGTCCGCAATTAGCTTAACAATGAACGAAAACGCATTCAGTTTAACTACGCCTTTCTCGTCTTCCAAAACTTCCTCCACGTTGATTGATTTCTCAAACTCTGATCTCATAACTCGAAGACTTTCATTACTTCGGAGAATTTGACATGTTGACTTGACCTGCTTGTTGAGTCTGGAGTAGTCGTGCCACATAGAAACGAATACTCTTAAGCAGCGCATTTTGATGTCACACATTTTCATAGGATATCCGTTCAACACTTTGTGCATTACGATTTCGATTTCCTTCACAAAATTTCTCATTCCTTGGTGCATCGTGACTGTTACAATGTACAGACAATAAACACAATTTACAAAATAGTTCATTTACAATTACTCTAAATGTAAAGCCAAATAGTAACAGCATAATTACCAGGCATTTCTCTCGACAAGAATGGAAAAAGTATCTCGATGGCTCCTTGATACAGAAATAGATCCATCGACTTAATGAAATCCTCCACATAAGGCATTGTGCATATTTTAAACAGCTTCACTCTAAAGTAATAATAAATAAATCACACACAAAATATAACAAAGTTATAAAGATAACAATGTAAATGGGGTCATTTTATTACCTGGCTAATACTTGTTTGTATGTTGCTCGATTCTGAGAGTTCGGGTCTGAACACTTTACTCGCCAAAATCTTTGCAACTCTTCTGTCACACCTCTCAGGTCAAAGTTTTCAAAGCAAAGAAGAAGCCGCTGCACACAGAATTAATCTCGTAAATGAATCCAGCCCAGTAATATCTACGACTGCAATTTTACGATCGCACTTACCGAAACATGCTCATAAGAAATTTTTTCAAATGCTGCTAAATCCTCAGCAGTGATTCCCGGTGGGATTTGTGCCGGATCAATCATGAGCGAGGAGAACGGTTTAGTCACATCAGGCCTTTTGCCCAAGTATTCCTGTGCACACAAAATAATTATTGCAGTATTATGACGGGAGCTTAGATCAAACTATGGCCTATTAATTATTATTATTTTACCTCAGGGGGAAGATCTGAGGGAATATCATCCACATCATCAATTCCAAGAAGTTCTCTCAGCATTTCTTGGTCCATTGGTTTCCGAACACGCCTTCCCCTTTTCCCCCCGTCGTACATAAGTCCCTGCTGAGTTCGTAAGGCGTTGAATAGCGTCCTTAGGGGTGAAGTAGGTTTCAGGTAAACTCCATTGTAATGGTACTTCGAATTTCCTCTTGTTCCTAGCCTTCTTGTTTTAAGTCCCGGAAACACAGAGCGAATAAGTTTTCCGAAAGAAGCCGCATTAACTGGTTCTAGTCCATGTTGATCACACAAAAGCACGTACTGGTCGTACACAAATCCTCTCGGAAGGCTTTTACCCAGGTGATACTCAAAGTTATCCACTAACCATTGAACACTCACAGGACAACTTGTGACAAGCGACAGTGCTTTTAAATCAGCGCGGGGTCCCCGGCCACCCTGATAAGATGATTTTCTAGGCCCGTTATCATTATTTCCAATTGAGACTTCTTCAAAGAAGTCATCACTACAAGCCGAATCTTCTTCATCTGAGTCGTCATCTACGTACAAGACAAACTCCTCTTCTGAATCTTCATTGTCTGAATCTGGCTGGTACCTGTGCAGTGATAGCGCTTGGGGGAATATTTTCCTACGGGGTCTCAACTTGTACCGATGTGGAGTTTCTTCACTTCGTGATTCACAATTACTGTAATCCAACTCATCGCCCGAATCATTTAGTAGCACTTTACAATAAATTGGTGAATTGAAATAAATAGGATCGCGTGTATTGTCTCTTCTGTCTGTGATGACGTTGTCGCGGATCGGACTCTCCGGGTCGATGATGACGTGTGACTTCACACTTGGTGGTAACTCTTCAGTAGGAATGTACACTGTCTCATTAGGAGGGTTCAGATGATGGATACGGCTCGTTTCTTTTGTATCCGAGACAGCTTCAAGAGGACCTACTTCAGGAACGGCTTCAAGGACCAGGCAAAACTCATTCGATGATATTTCTTCTTTGCCGGTTTCTAACTTTTCATTGTTGACTAAGCATAAGATCGGCAGGACATCAGGATTTGGATCAGAGTTGCGGCAGACGTCAAGTTCGCCACCTTCATCCAGTGGCGGTGGTTCACGCACTGAGACATCTGTGGAATCACAAATTACGGTCGGCCCAATCGCTTGGACCGCTTTTCCTGGTATTGCTTGCAAAGGCTTCGGCTTCGGCTTTCTTCCTCTCTTCGCTCCCGTTACTGTAGAAGGGTCCTTTGGTTTATGTTCTGTTACTACCTTCTTTTTCTTGCCAGGAGGACGACCCCTTTTTCGCTTAAGTGGTATATTTTCCGTATTTTCTTTTTCTAGGTTTTTAAGTTGCTCGTTGAGCTCCACTGGAGTAGGACTGACACAAAGTTCAAACAAAGAGTCCTCGTGATCCAAACCTTGCTTGATAGGGGTAGATGCTTTTAAAGGTTTCCCAAACTTTGACGGAGAACAGATGAAAGATTCAGGGCGTGCCGCGTGTGAATCGTAGACATCAATAGGAACTGGGCTTATCGGACTCAACCCTGCAAGCAATCAGTTCACAGATTATTTTTAACAGACAAGATAAGCATTAGCATACATTTCAAAACAACCAGCATAATATGCGTCGAACTCACCAGAGATATTAAACAATGACACTAGCGGAGGACTTTTTCTCGAGGAACTAAAATTATTTGAACTTCTTGGACTGAAAGCATACTTCCTTCTAGGAGGAGACCTCAGTTGTGAGATTAAACTGCGATTTACTTGTGTTAAAACTCGTTTCCGTTCACTTCTGTTTCCTTTGGCTTCCCTAAGATCAGGAGTACGTTCCTTCTCTTCAATTCTGTCCTGGGACTTGATCTCGACTTTAATTTTTGGCTGAGTTCTATTCGAACCATTTTGGCTGATGTTGGAAGCGTCATCCTCTTCTTCTGACCAAGCATCTCCACCAGCCTTCCTCTGGGGATTACTTCGACCACATCCCCTCCGCTTCTTTCCCATCTCCCTGAAAATGAACAAAGACCTTGACTGACCTACAGACCTACTTCAACTGACCAAATGAGAATGTGAATGAAACGGATACCAACTGAACTTACCACAACTTCTTCCTCGTCTTTTCACATGCACTGCAACCCTTGATAAGACGAACCCAAAGGAGACAATAATAAAAGCTACAATCCAAAATTTTGCCGTCGCGACAAAGAAAAACATCACAGTTGTCGAAAATGAGGTGACGGAAGACGAGCGTGTTGCTCCGTTGAGAGAAACTTCGCAAAGAAGGAGAAAGTGGAGAAATCGTGAATTAAAAAGTTCGCGCCACGGCCACCGGAAGTCGCTCACTTTCTCTCTGTCTTTCACTTTCACCTCGTCTCACAAATTACAGGCCAAAAAATTTGTTTCACGAAAAATTTGTTTTAATTCGAAATTCGAACATTAATTACAACACATAACACGCACAATAATTTATGAATTCTTAATATTAAAATTCACATTAGTCTCGTTTCTTTTGTGGCTTCGACTTATCATCATACCAGAACCACCTAAGGGGGAAAAATTATATTTTTATTTGAATTTGAATGCGTATGCTAGAGACCAGTGCAGAATTTTGATTTGGAAGTTTTATAATAATTACGTACATGTGAATAAGAATTGGAGGAATCATGAAAGCGCTGGAGAGCAGGAAGAATGACTTCGGAAGGACATCCACGAACATTTGGTACACATTTGTGTACAACGAGCTTGCGATGAGGGGAGCTAGCGATTCCAGACTTCCTATGAAGCTGTTCACCTTTCCTAGCTCACTCGAGGGAATTATTTTGGAAATAGTTGACCGAGGTACGATCATCACTCCTCCAGACAACATGGCCAAGAATGGAGCTAAAATGAAAGTACAAAATGCAGGTCTATTAGAGACTGAGAGACTTTCTAAGAGTTTCATATGCACGACTCTTCCTCACCAAAGTACATCATTTGGGATGAAGAAGCGAGTGCAAGACACACACAACAAGCAAGTTGACTTATACATCCGACGATTCCATTGACTGGGTCACTTGCTTTCATTAAATTTGTGAGGACTCCCATCGAGACGAAGTTTGCAATGAAACCTAGAACAGTTTTGTATGCCATGAACGTTCCGTACTCCGATGCGTCCCAGTTGAATTCAAGCCTTACGGCCATGTAGCTCACACCCATTTCACCTGAGGAGATTATTAATTGAACATTTTACAATAAGGGCCTTAGAAATTGACAGGGTATAAAAAGTTTAAGGACCATGGCTTTGGTTTTGGTACACTTACCAACCATCGGCATGAAGACACACGCGTGAGCAAGCAGAAGAAGCCACAGCTTAAGTCTTGTGTTTCCTTCTCTTTGTTTGACGATAGACTTGGCAGATTCTTTGATATGCTGGAAGTCAAATAGTTCCAGGAGGATTTTCGAGTAAGATTTACCCTTTGTGGCCCCAGGCTGAGCGTGATTATTCATCATAACGACCAAGTAGAGGAATGAAAAGATCTCCATAAGTGTTCCAATAATGAATGTCTTCACAAATCCCATCCCAGCGAAAATTGCACCTCCCGCAAGTCCCAGAGTCACTCCGAGGAAGATGCAAGAATGGAGGATTGTTGTTCTCATAGTTGTTTTCTCAACACTCGTGTGATCTGACGCATACGAAAATGCAGCAACCATGAAACAGGCTTGATTTCCGGAAAGAGAAGCGATTAAAGATGAGACGATTGCTACAGTGAGTGCTCCAGTGGAAGTCTCCAGGTAGGCGCAGGCTATTAGCAGCAAGTTTTGGACGATGAAGGCTAAAATCACTAGTAGGAGAGGCAACTTTCTCCCGTATTTGTCACTCCACGCTCCAACAAGGAAGACAAGAACCATTGGAAATGCATTCTCAATGAAGGTTCGGTACACCATTACGTTACCTATTAGCTTTTGTACTTCTTTTTCCTCTGCTGCATACTTTGCTCCTTGTCTGCAAGAAAAATAAGAATTATAAGAATCATCTGCCTGCAATTTGTACTCATGATGAAAGTCAAGTTCAAATCTCACTTGGCAGAAAGAGCAGTGCAGACTTCGTCTGAGAAACCGAGATTAACCCGACACGCTTTCTCCATCATGAAGTCTTGAAGAACCATGAAGACTGAGATCGCTGCAGTCATATGAATTATCAAGGCTGGCTCAATAGAGACAAAGCTTTGCCAAGTAGACATCTCAACTTTTCCATGTTTTCCTTTGGTTCCTTCTGCATTATTGCGTTTTTCTGTGGAAGCTGCCATTTTGCTGGCAGATATTAGAAATAAAAACACTGGTGGGACTCGAAATAAGCTGACAGAGGTGTGACAGATGAGTGGTATTTAATACTAAAATCTCATACCAATCTAACTCTCGTATCACGAGAAGTCATCCACTTCACTATCTCAGTCAACACTTCTTCAATAGACAAAGTGCATGAAGCTTGCTACCAACACATGTACGTATCTTAGTGTGTTGTGGTGTTTGAGTTTTGAGTTTGAGTTCTTCACAAGCGATTAGATAATAAAGTTTTCCACTGTAATCCCGAGACAATAGGTAGATTTTAGTATGACTGGTATAATAAATTGTAATGATGAATGAAGACACACAAGATATTAATAATAATAAATATTATAATTGTCTCAAAGTCTCAATATTTAAATATTGACAGTGGAGTTTCTAGCACTGCAACAATTTTTCAGTTGGTTAACCCAATAATATCAGAAGGTGATGATGACTGAAGATTGAAGAAGCACATGAAAAATAACCTTCATCGTCCCCTACCCAGCCAATGCTGATGCTGATGGTGTGCATGGTCAAAGTCTTGCATGAGGTTGCCAATACCGTAATAATAGCATACCCCAGACAACGCACCAGTTTTTGCGAAGATAGAATAGAATATTGTGGAATAGAATCTCTCGTTGCAACAACAAAGTTAGTTTCACATGAATGAGAAGGCAAATTCTAACAAAGCTGCTTTCAACAAAAAACTTCGGTAATTACTAGACTGCCGATATTTCGTAGCATGTCTCGGACTCTCAGGCGTCTGCTTTATAATTCGAGTCATTTATTTATGTCGGATTACGTCAATCAAGATTACAAAGCAATCTGTTACGAAATTGAGGTGCAACTGGATATATTACTTATCAAGTTCCCTGGAAACTCCCCCTCCCCCCGTTCCGGGGAACTTGTTACTTATAGATTGTGTAAAGTGACCAGTGATAGAATCTATTACATACAATAATTTATAACTGTAAACATCGTTTCGTTTATATAGTATATTTTACTGTGTCCTTGTGGCAACTTCAACTGTGAAGCAGTGACATTATAATAAATGTAGTATTTCTCTCTGGTTTTCATCAAGTTCCCTGGAAACTCCCCCTCCCCCCAATTCCAGGGAACTTGGTTTTCATCAAGGCCGTGGAAACTTCGTTGAATCGTCTCCTTCTACATAAGGTGTTCTAAGTACTAGTTAATTTTGGTATCCACTATTGAGTCCCATCAGTCCCATGTTTTTCCTCGCAACTCGTTGCTAACCAGCACTAGCAACGGGACTTCCATAAAAACGCTCGACTTTTGGGGTGAATTCTGTACGGGGTTTGCAGAAGTTTAAGTGTACAATTCATCCAAAATTATTCGAGTCTGTCAGTATCACAATCAAGTTTTAAGAAACGATAAAGCCGTGGCGGCATGGCGGGAACGAGCAACCTACAACAACAACTATAATCGAGCTTATAATCGACAAGTTTAAGAAGATATCGGTGCGTAAGGACCTTACTAAAAAGGAGCAACAGGAATGGAAGAACTCGCATGCTCTAAGGGTGGCTAATAACGAAGC
>JAQGAD010002672.1:0-12646 GCA_034696625.1 Isotomurus palustris
GATCCGTCCCAGCATTTTTACCAAGAAACTGAAATGCAGATTTCTATCCACAATCATATGTATTTCACAGGGCATACAATTTACAACAACATATCTGTCTCTGCTCTCCACGCGTAAAAACTCCAGTCACTTCCTGCGTGAGACATTTTCATTTCTAGAAACGGAAAAGTTGCAATCGAAACTTTCTCCTTCCACGACTCTCTGTATATTCTATTATTGCAACTTTCCTGTCGCCATTCAACTTGTCTCTAACTGCAACAGCTCAATATATCTGGTTGTCTCTATTCCCTATGAAAGCGTAAACATATACCTTCCACTCATGTAAATAGATATCACAGCTCTACAGCCTTCGAGGCTCGAGCTTTCCCCTCCAGCCAGCTTGTTTGTTTGTAAAAAGTTGAATACGTTGAAGAGAGAAGTGTGAAAGTGAAATGATAAATGCTTCATGTGTGTGTCCTCCTCCCACAAGAGAAAGTTGCCCGAAGATAAGGAAACAAGAGTCTTCTTTTATGTAATATGACACTTGTGTCAACACTTCCTCCGATTAAATGTGCGTAGAAAGTGGACAAAGTCCTGGGAGATATTTCACCATTAAAATGACTTCGTTGAGGATGTTAGTGTCACACGAGCTTTTGTTTTACTACTCACATATCCTTATCGACACTTCTTGGGATGATAATTTTTCACATGTCTTCCTCTGCTTTGGCTTCCTACCAAACTATGTGCGGTCGTAGCCATTAAGCCACACACACAAGATAAGGACACACACTCTTATTAAGCGGATCAGTAGATTTGGCCCATAGAAATGTCTGAAGGTGTAAGACAATCATTTACCAGGAGGTGGTTAGACTTAAAGAGAAATCGGAAATAAATTTGTTTTGCTGATGGCTCGAGACTCCAGAAATCCTGGGAAATTCTGGCTGGAGTCTTGGAGAGAGAGAGAGAAAAAAAGAGAGTCGGTTGAAGAAGAAGGAGCTCAGAGGCAGTAGTAACAAGAAAGAGAGGATGAGACGGATGAATATTTATGCATGAAATCTCATTTCTCCGTCCCACCTCGACGTTCATCTTAGTCTCATTCTTTCTATTCTTAAGTTGGTGAAGGATGAGTTCAAGTCAGAGATAAGTGGAAGGGATTTCTTGGAGGATAGTGCATCCAATTTACCCACCTTGTTAGTTCTCTGCATCTTTCCTTTCTAAAGACTTCTGACATCTCTTCTGTGTTTACGTTTACACGCGAGATGCGAGGTGAAGTGCTTTTTTGTCTGCAAGTGGAGGTGGAAGTGAAACCTTTCTTTCCAAGACTTTCATTCAACCATCAAAACCCTTTTCATTTAGAACTGAGACTCACACGATTGTTTGTTGATGTTAAGAGTTGAGGTTCAATGTTACTCTCACTCTCACACCTATCATGAATACTTGAGTGAGAAGTTTTAATCAATGCGCTCAATCGTTAGCATACAATAGCATCTTAAGAATTCTTTCTGCCTGTACGAAACAAAGTTACTTGCTGTATTTTTCTCGTTCAAAAAAGTTGAGGAAGACGCACTTCCTTTTACAGGACAAATGGATGAGGAAGATTGTTTAAGAAAACAAAAATTGTTATCGAGAGACAACAAAAGTCGGAAGTTTTTCCCTACTTTTTTGTCCTCCTGTCTGGGAAACAAGACAGATGTGGTCAATTAGAGGGGACTAATTGAACACACTTTTGTCACTTACACCATTAATTATCCTCTCATGGTTAGTGGAATTGTGTCTTTCGCCGTAAAACCAACAGTTAAAGTTGCCATAAAGGTGTAAAAAGCTCTTGAGATACGACATTAAGACATTTTGTCCTATTTTGGGTACAAATGGTTTCCAACCCCGATCTACACCATTCATTAGCTGCGTTAGATAAGGTTGAAAAAAACGCAAAGGTTTGTTTTTAATTATAGCCTAGTAAATGGACTGCATCTTTCACTGTTGACTGTGTTCATTTAATTGAAGACGAGGAATCCTTTGGTTGAAAACAAGGGAGTTGAAGTAGATAAGAGGTGAAGATAAGAATTAAATCTGACAGTTTTGGCTTAGGGTTAACAAGGAGTGAGGGTAGGAAGAAGGGGTAGTGCAGTTGTAAGTAGAGTAGTTTCAGTAGTTTTGTTCTAAGAGTAAATGAGGTGGATTTATAAAAAGAGATTTAACGTTGAGATAAGCTCCCTCTCTTACTCTTCGAATCAAGATGAATATTCTTTGAAATACGAAGATACACTTTTACACAGGAGAGTAAAGGGAAAAGTCACCGGAGTAGCAGTGGAACTTGAAGATAAGCGTAAATAGCCTATAACTAAGTTTGCTCTTTGGCGGAAAGTGTTTAGATTTTTTCTCGTATTTCATGGAGAAATCACCCTCAGTAGAGCAATAAGAGAAGATGGGGTTAAGCTGTTTTGAAAAAAAGAGAAAGAGGTTTTCAAAAATCATCGGAAAGGGGAGTCATGATGGAGAATAAAGGAGAGCGAGACAGAGTATTTCTTTGAGGAAACTGAAATTGGAAAAGATTTACTTTTGAATGATGATAAATCACCTCCGATTTTTTGAGGGTTGTGACTCGTGAGCGGTTGAACTGATTCTTTTGAGGAAATAAACGAAATAAAGGAAAACTTTTCTACCTTTCTCCGCATATGGAGTTGATCGGTGTAATGCAGAGTTATCTGAGTGTGTGAGATTTATTACAAGATAATAATAGAGAAGCGAGCTGATGATAATAATAGCTGTGAAGGCAAATACATTTCTTGACTGGGAGTGAGAAATGACGGTGAGTAGGATGGGCTTTGCGCCTTTCTGGGATGAGAATAAAGATCGCTTTTTGAAATAAGTTCGCAGTTCGCAGTGTATCGAATCTTGTTGAAGATACTTGGATGCTTCTGAATGTGTGGGCTGCTGTATATTATGCATGAGTTATTCTGGAACAAAAATGATGGAGAGGAGTGTAGCGTCTCATCCCTTTGAGCTTTAAATTCACGTTGGAATTTGCTTTTTCTCAGTAGACGGGGATGCAGATTAGGTGAAATTACGAAGGAGCAACAGAAGGCACGTTAAGTGAAGGAAGTAGAAGTTTAGAAGAAGACTTCATCCAGCCTCTCTCTCTTCTTTCGATTGTTTTCCTTAGACCAACTGTCTTTCCCTACAAAAGCTGAGACTTTATGGGGATTTTTAGTGTCTGGGAGATCATATATTTACTCCTAAATAAGGGATTTCAGCAGTGTAAAAATACTCTCTGAGAGATCTTGAGATTATGAAGTTATTTTCTTTCTTCCTCTACTCATAATATGCACACGAACTTTACCATTCCTCTGATGAATTGCACCTTGTTGGAGATGAGATGGAGTGTGGAAGTGGGTGGAGCAGATAATAATTTAAAAGAAACAATGTGCCCCTTTGTCTTGTCAGTTGGTCTTCAAAAATAGAATAATATCCTACTGGCTTCTTATACATAGTTTATTCTCTTGCGTAAGAAGGGTCATTAAGTCCATACGCTCTTGTTACTCCTTACATTTTGGAGACAGAAGGAAAGTCAGTCTTTTTTTATTGAGAAGTCCTGTGACAGCCACACGACACAACATAAGGATATTGTCTACAAACCATCGTGACAGAATCCAGAAGAAAGAAGAGATGAGAATAAATTAAAATAAGTTGAATTTTTGCCGGAGGAGGAGAGGAAAATGCCTTCTAAAGTTCTAAAGGAGTCCTAATTACTTTTCACATCGTTAGCATGATGTATTGTGTACTAATTTGAACGGAAATATTTATTGCTGTCATCTTTACTTCCATTACGGAAAGACTTACTCAAGAGGAACGAGGATACACACAGAAGAGGATAGGAGGACTTTTTCAGATTCTGACCTTCTGTGATCTTTTAATGAGGAGTATTGGATGGGATCTATGCCACACATTCTTCTTTTTTACAATATTCCTGGCTTGCTTGCTTACTGCAGCTCCAATCTACACAATAAGCGTCTAATTATAATAAAACACATTTTAATTTCTTCCTTTTGAAACTTTCCAGACTGCCTCCAACTGCAAGTGTACCGAGATGAGAAGGAACGAGCAAGAAACGGCCATACAAAAGCGTCCTTGTCGCTCCAAGACTTCCTTGCATTGGAAACGGGTAAGCTTTCGGCTTTAACTTTTCATTCAGATACACACACACACACACACTCCCTCGCATTTCAGTCGATTCTTTCAAACATTCTTTTTTGTCTTTGACATTTCGTCAAGCATGCAGATGAAAGAGTAGCTTATTTTTTATCCACCCAAAGATGTTTTGTTTTATCCAATCTGTCCTGTCATGTTCGGGAACGATTGGTTTGTAAGTTTGTACGAAGAAGTGAAGGCAGACAGAGACAGGGACCGACAGATATAATTTGAATCATTCTCATACACCAAAGAGGCAGAGAGATTAAGTCGCCAGTGCACTTTGCTCTTTAAGAGTGTCATGCACATCAAAGCATCTCTCTCTCTCTCGCTGGCTGGATAGGAATCAAGATTTTTTGTACTGTTAAGATTATATTTATAATGTGCCCTGTAGGCTTTTTAGAGAGATGTTAGATGTGGCGATGAAAGTGTAACTTGTTTGACACATCGAATAAGCGAAGATACAGGGAGAGAGACAAGGAATGATTTAGTACGGGAATTATTTGGTTGTTTGATGTGTGCAGAGCGAACACTTATTACTTCGTTTTCATGGATGGATGGTAATTATTGAGCTATTTATGGCAGATCTTCTTGTCATGTTCCAGATATCTCAGCCTAAAAACCGTTGGACCATGTTGGGTACACATGGCTTGAGGTTTTTAGGTAAAAGATAAATGCAGTCTGCAGCAAGAAGTACTGCACTCTATCATTAAGCTGTCAGGGAAGTCACTTGTTAAAAAGTTAATGTGTTAGGATTTAGGGGTGCAACGAAGACTCAATGTGAGAAATGCGTACATGTTTATAACATTGAAGTATTGGTGTTTATTAGTGAATAGTGAGTGAATATATAAATAGTTTTTGATACGGAAATGTTATGATATTGCAATGTGAATTGTTGCAGGATTCACTTTGGACAAAGAGTCTCACACACTGGCGATTATATGTCAAGATTTGTGTGTCGTGTTGGCATTTGACAATCGGGAGAGGTTGATTCAATGGAGTGTTCGGATCGCAAATAACCTCGGGGAAGGCCAACATTTCCTCGTCCAGTTGTCATCTGCACCTTCCAAGTCCAAGTTGACACCCGGACCTGTCAAGCTCCATGTCACCGACAGGAAGTTCTGCCTCACTGCTGGAATTCCTCCCAAACTTCTTGGAACTTGGGAAGTCTCGCACCTCAGGTGGGTTTCCAGTTTCCACTTATTGCTGTTTTAGATTTTGGAACATGTTCCCTTCTCCTACGTTGAAACATTTAACCGATGAATACCTACCTATCTGAAGATTCCATGAACGGACAGATCATAGGATAGTAAAGATGTGTAATATGAAGTTTATGGCTTTTGTTGCTACTGCAGACGATACGGAGTGGTGGACGGGAGGATTGTGTTCGAAGGAGGCTCAAGATGCGGCAAAGGAGAAGGCGTCCACGTCCTCGTCCCAGATCCTCCCCAACTGAACCTCATCATCGATGCATTCGACATGTCGTCCAAGGGACAGTTGGCTCGAGCTCCTTCCAGGCGATTTGGTTCAGGTAACGTCCCTTTAGCACTTTCAACGCTCTCGATCACCTAAATATACCATAGGACAGATTGTCTGATTGCATTATTGGGAAGAAAAGTGACTCTAAATTCAAAGGAGTTCTTTGCTCCTCTTTTTATATTCATCAACCAAGAGGAAATGAACTCTAATCCTATTACCAATTAAAGTAGCTATTTTAAAACCCATTTTACATTCATTAATCTTCCCAAGTCTTAAAAATCAAAGACTCCTTTTCTTCTCTGCAAAGTTTATGGGAGTCAAGATCATTTATGCAATTTCCTAGAAGTCTTTATTACTCAGAGGAAAGGGAGGAGAGGTTGATACTTATTACGTGTTCCTTGGTGGAGGACACGGAGTACGGATAACGTTATCTATTTGGAAATGCATCTTCCCGTCTCCCATAAAGATCTCATTAGAATTCCTCCTTCTTCTATCTTAGGAGAGAGGCTTCTTCTTCCTCTAAGAGGATTTACTTCTTAAAATCGGTCATCTAATTTACCCTGCTTACTCACTCACTGCATCCAATCTCCCATTGTCTTCGTAGTATCGTAATTCCTAAGACCAAGCCTTAATTGCACAGCAATCGTTACTCTTCCGTGAGAATTTATGTGTGTGCCTGTGCTTTTGCAACAAAGGTAGAGAGAGAGACAGTAGACAGGCCTGAAACCTCTACTCTATACAGCTCAGCTAGAACTCTATAACTCCAAAAGATAAGTGAAACTCGCATATAATATATCTCTTTCCAGTCTGGATTTAGAAAATAGCTATTTTCCATTCTTTGTCCAATGAATATTCATGCCTGGTTTCCTTCCTCGAATGGGCAAGTTAAACAGTTGAAGCCTCAAGTGAATGAGTGGAGAGTTGAATTTATTAAAGTTGAATTAGCAGGGAAACGATCCTTCATTCTTCACATCCTGTGAACTTTGGCTTTGTGGAAAGTGCAACAGCAACAGCAACGCATTCATTTTTGTTTTATTTTGTGTGTATGTACAGTGGTGGACTCCCCAAGGAAATCGATGACAAGCCGCCTCTCTGAAATGCGGAGTTTGATGATAACCCCAACAGAATCGACGGCCAATTTATCCCTAGCTCCTTCTACGAATCTCACTATAACTTCGTCTAACATAACTTGCCCTTCGTCCACCACAATAATGCAAGCCCCAAGGGAAAGTCGGAGTGCAGAAGCTCTATGTACAGCGTGTGGGGAACATCCTCAAGTGAGTTTCAACGGAGGAGCTCAGCAGTCTATGTGGAAATCCTCAGATTCGTCATCGTCCCGATGTGACTTGGACAACTGCCTGGATAACATTTCTCTAGTCCACTGCCCAGCAGAAGATAACATTAAAGTCCCGCAACTTTCTCCAGCCCGGAATAATCCTCTCTCCTCACAGAATCAACCATTACAAATAGCCAAGCCTCTGCCCTCCGCAATGGAACGGTGTTTATCCTGCATGTCAAAGTTGGGGCAGCAAGGAACCCAAGACATATTGAGTCCAAGTTGGACAATGGATTTGAATTCATTAAGTAACTGCGGAGGTCCAGGAAATGGGGGAAGTAACGGTGTGTCCAGTGGGAATAATTCCCTGGGTGTCGCATTGCCCCAGGGGTCCATTGGCTCAGGAAACAGTGACAGACTGAGCATCTCCAGCCACGGAAGCAGTGGGGGTGGCGGTGGTGGAGGTCCTAACGGTGGTGGAGAGTTCTATGGAAATTATGACACTCCTCGCTCTGTCTTGGTAGCTGAGATGAGACGAAGTAGTGGAAGGTGTAATACACCTCCTGGAGTATTTCAGGGTGGAAATGGAGGAAGTAATTGTCATTTCTCGTCTGCTGGACAATCTGGACCGGGAGGACAGCCTTGTGGGTCTCCTTACAGAAGACCTGCTTGTGGACAGCAGCAGGGAGGCCCTGGAGGGAGTAATAACATTGCTGGATGCGGAGTAGGAAACTGTCACTGTCAAAGAGGACCGGTGGGGGTGGGAGTGAATAACAGTCATATTTATTACAACTCCCAAGCAGAGCAGCAACACACAAGCAACAAATCCCACAAAGCTTCTAATCTCCATCCCGGTGGTCATCTTCCTGGGCCATATGAGAATTACGACTTCCCACGATGTGTCCAACCTCCCCCACAAGCTCTCTCTTTAAACTCCTATCCTTCCTACTCAGGGGAAAGTGTGGTCAGTGGGTGTGTCAGCAGTAATGGCGGTGGTGGTGGACCCTCTTCGATTGACTGGGCTAAGGTGAGCACACTCCCACACACTCAATTTATATTTTAGATGCACTAGAAGACTAGAACTTAACTAGAATGGAATTACCAGAATTGCTAGAATATAACCTTTCACTCTTCTTTATTGCAGTCGATTTGTTAGTTTGTCACTTTCAAGCTTTTTATCGCTAGTGTAATTGCTACATACTAAAGCTTCTCTACGATTCCTACTAGATTACTAGATTTATCTTCCTATTTCTGTTAAGTCTTCTATATAAATGTATAAACTTTCTCTTGTGGTTTTTCTGTTAGTTAGTTCCTTCCATTTGAACTAAATCACACGTAGTAAGTCTTTGTCTTAATGGCATCGTGAAAAGTTTTAAGACCCACACAGACGACCCAGTCCGGCCCAATTTCCCATTAGAACTTATAGTAGGAGAGGTGAAATATTTAAGAACCTAGAAGCTTTCTCTAAGCTAACATGTGTGTGTGTGTGTTAATTCATTATTACAGAAACCACCGATGGACAGAAGTTCTGTAGCCACAACGGCATCTCTTCTTGGCTCAGACTCGCTTTCTTCTTCTGAGTTTTACGATACTCCGAGGCAGTTGTGTCCTTGCTGTGCTCCCACTACGAATACAGGATGTCCCTGTTGTGTGAACCATTCTTCTTCTTCTTCTTCTTCAGCTATTCATGGAATCCACCCGCAGCATCAGCAGCACTCACAGCAATCTCATCAACATCACCCGATGCAGCAGCCGCAGCAAGGCCCACTTTCACTTATTCCTGTTCAACAACAACAGCAACAACAACAGCAGCAGCACTCTCATTACCAGAACCCATCGTGTATTATGAGACGAGGGGATCCTATGGAGAATTACGACGTTCCTCCACACAACAATCCACATAATGCAGCTATTCAATCTCAGATCCAACAAATGACTTCTTCTTCCTCGACTCCTTCACCCGGCACTTCCATTAGTATCAATGGAGAAGGGAAAATGCCTCTTGTGGCAGGTTCGATGAATAATGGAGGCCGACCGAATCCTCATGCGATTTATGCTCAAGTTGACAAATCGAAGAAGACTCCAAGACCCATCCCACCTAAGCAGCAGCAGCGCCAGCCTCAGCTTCAACCTCAACATATTTACTCTAATAACTGTGATACTCACCCAATCTATGAAAATCGGAACGCACAACTACAAAGTCAGCCAACTTACATAAATCTTCCTACTGAAACTTTGTGTCATAATAATGTTAGTAATGGCGGAAGTGGGAAACCTCCTGCTCCAAATCCGAATGTTCAATCCCACAATTCCCAACAAAAACCAGTCCTTGCGAAATCACTGCCTCCTCCACAAAACCCACAGTGTCCTCATGGGCAAAGCAATTATGTCAATCTTGATTTCTCAGAGAGTCTCCAGTTGTATGAAAATGCGAAGGAAATCGCTGCAGGAGTTTCAGAAGAAAGTGCAGGAAAGGATGTGTGCAATGCTAATAACATTGCTAATGTAAACTCAATTACTACTGCTCTAGTCCATGCGGAACCTCCCAAGAAGATTATAATTGAGACTATTGTAGAGAACGAGTATGAAAATAGTAGCTTAGTAGGAAATATTAGCAGCAATGCGGCGATTGGCGAGGAGAAAGTTGGAGAAAGTAGTGAGAGTGCTAAGGGACAGGATGCTCCAGAGGAGGTGAAAGTCGCTGGAAATGAATTGGGGCAAGATGAGACTTCTGAGGAGAAGAGTTCTTCTGCAACAAGCCGAAGTAACAGCTTAAGCGTTGATGAGGCACTCACCACCAGTGCTTCCGGAAGTAGTGGGAGTGATGGCAGAAGGGGAAGCAACCAGGAAGCTACTTCTTCTTCGTCAGAGGAAGCCGGTGCAAATCTTCCGTTGAGGAGATCCTCAAGTGTTCCATGCAAAGGAGGACATGCTAACAGAGGATCGGCCAGTTCATCTGATTCTGGAGTGTCTGGGGATGGAGGCCTCTTCTTTGATGACTCCTCTCCACTTAATGATATCGGAAGGTAAGGAATGTTACGCAATTTAGATGGGGATTAGTCCTGTTGGAATCAAAAGCTAACAACGGATACGTGTTATATTTATTTGCAGTTTGTGTTTACACGAGTCACTGCCGAGGAAGTCAACCCATAGAACTTCTCCAGGAGCTTCAAATGGAAAGAATACTTCGACAACTTCAACTCCAAGACCTGTAGAAGCCGAGGAAAGGGAAAGTGGGGAAGGTGAGGCAACAACAGTAAGTTCTTCACCTCAGTTGGATCCTCTACTGGCGAACAGACATTATGAAACGATAGATGAAGTAGAAGCGAAGATGAGAACGGAGAGTAGCAATGGTGGAAGTACGGGAAGCGTGATAGTGTCGACTCCCGTGAATCCCTCAGTGGCTGCAGTGAAGAAATGTGCTGATCCGGTGCAGAAAAGGAATCTAGTCTCAGATGCCAACAGTACGAGCAGTGGCAATTCCGACATGTCCGATTACATAGAGACATTGTCTTCATGTTCACGAGGATCTGCAGACACACTGACAAGTGTGTTAGGTAACAATGGACAACCCGTCAATCTCGGCATTTCCGCTTCACCAAAGAAGTCTACGAGTATGAAGCCTCGCTCAGGAAAGGAATATTTCAAAATCGATCGGTCTATGTTCAAAAACGACTGAATCATTTATAAAAAAAGTCTGGTTGTCGGTGTACAAATCTAATTGTAGGTAGTTTACGGTTTGTTATAATAAATTGTAGTGTGTAAGTTGTGTCTTTTAAAATGTAAAGTAAAAACTTTAAGCGTCTTATGTCAGTGCGTCTTATGTAAAAATTGTGTAATTTAAAGACATGCAGATAAGCGAACGAAGTTAAAAGTTAAAAACAACTCCTAATAAACGATAGGCGATAAAACAAGCTGTTTATCTTGAAAATTGGGAACTAAAAAGGTAGCTTAACTCCGTGGAGCTTCTTTTATAAGAATTTTGTACATTTGTACATATTTGTATATATTGTTGTTTGTCATAATCAGTATTTCTACTTCTACAATTCAGGGGATGTTTGTTACAGTTGGTAGTGCAATTTGTCTGAATCTAATAAATTAAACGTAAAATAGAGATTTCTTTAGATATGTACTTACTATTAAATGTAAGATTGAGAATGACTTAATTTGACATTGTTGAAACTGACAATGTACTTATCCACCACAGATGAAACAACGGTCGTATCACTGAAAAGAGTATTTCCGCAGCTTTAACGATAATAGTCAAAGGAATCATCAATAGCTTGACACTTTACAGTGTTTACAGTAAAATATAAAGCTTACTTCACTTAAAACTAATCCTTCAACATAGTTTAAATATTCAAAATATCCTGTATAAGTTTATTGCTATCAGCTCATTCACTTAATTAAAAATAACCCATTGAATGTTGTGTGTCGGTGAGATATACAGAGCTACAGGTTTGTCAAGTATTAATAAAGTTTAGTGTGAGTGTAGCTCTAATGGATAAATGTTGTTCTCAAAAAGCCATCGAATAGGCACCAGAGGCAATTAAAATTTAAAGAAAACCAAATAATGGAAACTATACTACCACTGCAGACTCATAAGAATGCTTAATGAATGGTTGAGTAGTTTACCAATGTTCCAAAGAAAGTTGTTATCGAAAATAATACAGCAATTTAGAATCAAGTAGGTACTTAGATATAGATAAGCAGTGTTTGTTCTTAAACTTATATATGAATCAATAAATCGTGATTTGAACTTTTAATATGCGTGCACAAAGATTGAAGTACGGAAGTTTTGATTTCATCACTAACCCCGATCATCAATCATGTAACACCATCACAATCAGATTCTAATCACATGCAATATACTAGCTATTACTATGTCGTGTAAAACTGATAAGAACTAAGAATAATAACCTCAGTAAAATTTCCACAGCATAAACAACGCAAAACTAATTAAAACAGATATTTAGGCTAACCGCAAGTAAAGGAAGGAAATTCCGTAACAATATGCGGTTAGAGTTCCAGTTCGTACTTTCCGTGTTATGCATCTTGTGTGATATCGCAAAATTCTGCTGTTCCGTTCGTAGTTCATCGTGTTCTTCAGCTCGCTTAAGTAGCAGAAAAAAACCTAGTCCGTTCCAGAACAAGAATTCCTAGACGTCTTAAAACACCAACTCCAGAATGAATCGCATTTTGTGCATAACATTGTTCAGCATTATTGCTGTAGCATATCTAACAGTTCCATCAGATGGATACGTTCTGGATCAATTCCAGGTAAGATGCTTGGAAGTTGCGCTTGAGTAGAAATCTATAGATCTGATAAACTAAAAATTGTACTATTCTGAAACGATTAGGATATCGACAAGCTAGATTGGCCTGCTGAAGAGCCCAGCCAACTTGACGACAACTTCACTAACGACATTCCTGAGGACACCGATGATGGTGATTCCTTGTCACCCCAAATCTTGGCCGAGATGGACCAAGCTGCCGAACGACTCCGGCGTCTGTACCCAGATGCTTCAGACATCGATGCGGAAGAACTCACTCGTGAAAAGAGAGATGACTAAAACCCGTCTGTCTATAGCATGCATCAGTTTGATTCATCACGAAAACATGCGATAAAATAAAGCTTGTGAACTAAAATTCTAAATATCTCGAGTATTTCTTTACACTGACCTCAAAAAATGCCCTCAAAATATAACCAGTACTTCTGCATCC
>JAQGAD010002673.1:0-12645 GCA_034696625.1 Isotomurus palustris
AATATCTCAGGATCCCCGTATACGTAAAATATTGGCACATGCATTCAGGTGTATAATGCCATTCAAAGTCGTATAAACGGGAATATTTAGTAAGAAATATTAGTTTGAGCAATTATGCACATAACCGTCGGTATTCGTTGATAGATAAGTACAACAAAATTCGTCAAATTAAATTAGCACAAAATTGACTACTCTCCCTTACTTTACTCTTATCAATTACATGCAATGAGCTAGTGTGTAATACAAGTTTCTTAACTTCAATCTCCACTCACTACCGTTCGTTTTCATCCACAACGCGCAAACTAATTGTAATCATGAGCAGCTTCAATTAGTGAACTTTCAGGAAGCAAAATTTGAATTTTGAAGATAACGGGTGGTGAACAGGAGAAGACTCGAGAATGTTGTATTTAGCACTTGCTCATTGCATTTAGCTAGTCATAATAGGTACGTTTGTACTAAATAAAATCATGGACACAATGTGATTGACAATGACACTGTATGAACAGTGCACCTCTGATTTTAGTCTACTTACTTGATACCTGTTATCTGAACATCAGTATTACCGATGACAACCTGAATAATTTTGTAACTAATATTTTTTACTGAATAGTCTTGTTTTATAATCAAATGAATGGCATGAAACACCTTAGTGCTTGTGCCAATATTTTACGTACACGCGGATCCTGAGTTATTTCATATTTTACTATGAGCTGCATTACTTTGAATTCCATTACTTTGAATTCCTCCTTACTTTCAATTCCTCTTGACTTTCAATTCCTTTACTTTCAATTCCTCTTGACTTTCAATTCCTTTACTTTCAATTCCTTACTTCCAATTCCTTTACTTTCAATTCCTTTACTTTCAGAGCCGGTAACCCTCTGGGCCACTCTCTTCGCCCCTTTCTGATCACCTTAATCCCATAAAGGGTCTTTTTACCTCACGATCCTTTCAGTGCCGGAGCGCAAATACATTTTGTGCACACAAAACAGACTACACCTTCGCTTCGATCTCTCAAGAACTGATCATACACTATGCTTAATGCTGAAAGTAAACATCGATTTACCCTGCAGATTTAAAACTGGTAGTTACCTCAGATTAAATTTGAGCAACGGAATTTAATTACGTACTACGAAATGCTGGGGAAAGGTGAAAGCTGTCTTTTTTCACCCAGTGTTAAAATTACCAGTATGTTTACATTGTGAAAATTTGAAATGCGAGTTTGACTGTAAAATATTTTGTTGATGGCAATTACAGGCAATAAACATGAAGTGTGGTTGGTAGTGACTAATCCCCCGGAATGAATCATACTCTCCAGACTAATAATATTCTGCTTGACTTTGAATTTTTTAATGCTGAGATATTGCAGATCGTAATTGTGGATTAACACAGACAACGCAGATTGTAATTGCTTTTCCGTATATTCAGCCAACAGCAGATCTCTCACAAGCTATAGCCTGTTTTCTGTTTATTTCTCATACTCATCTTTCACAAATTCGATCTGTACTTATTTTTAATCACTTACTATGTAACAAATGTTAATGAAACTCACATATTAGGAAATAGATGTATGAAACCTCCAGAAATGATATTACATTAATTTTACACTTGATAAGAAAATTATCCGTTCATTGCTTATCCCGTAATAAATTACCTATAACCATGTGTAGAGTGAGTGATTAATTCAATCAGTTCTCCTTAATGTTAACTGCCCACATGCACCAGCTTTTTTGGTTGGACTATTACCCAGAAAGACCTTGACTGTTTCCTGTCACTACAACTTACACTACCATTGAACTGAAATCAGAAGAGCAAATAAGTTGGATGAGATCACTACCACAGTTTCCTGTATAGTCCACTCCTCACTCTTTATAGCACTCATTAACTATCGCATGTCACGATGAACTACAGAATTGGCAAAATAATTATTCCCTCGCGAATTAATCAGAGCCATATCAGCCCATGTGTTGCGGCCAGACTTTTTCCATGCCTGCTGAAGCCAAGGTTAATTGATTTTTGGTCAACTTTGAAACTCTGTAGCACACTCAGTTTTGCAAATTTACCGGAGCTTCTGATTTAACTTCCCCTTTAAAAAGTGTTAAAAAATACACGAACTATTTTGAAACTATTTTTTTATAATGGCGGTGAATTTGTTTTTGATGTTGCTGTATTTAAAATAGTGTGTAGCGTATTCTTATTTTAAATTTACTTATGTATTAATACGTATATTCTAGACCTTATGAAATTATGAATACTAATTGCTGCATGTGAGGATCTGATTGTAGTTTTGCGTGTAGGTTGGTAAATGTTACTGACTGAATAATGTTTATTTCGTAAATAAATTTATGAATTCAGGAAATTTCTAAACTGTTGTTGCACAGCATTTCAAAACGTCAACAATTTTTTTAAAGAATCCTAGTATATTTCAGGTTTGTAACATCCGGAAGAAGTTTGAACTTATTTCAATTTTTTGGAACATTTTTACTGTCATAATCTTATTTTGATTTCAAGTATGATTCTTGCTTGGATTACGAAATAATTTTTTTAAAGTGTGATTTTCTGAAAATCAATTTTTCCTATCTTCGTCAATAGTAATTGTCTGATATCAGCTTATGTTAAAATACACAAAATTAACAAAGCCTAGTGTACACAAAGTATCATTGACGAAGATAGAAGAGAGTAAAATTGTGTTCAAAATTCGCGTATAACATTCTTTTGGTTTATTGAAATTTCCTGAATAAACATAATTTAAACAATATTTCTTAATTCATTGTCAAAATGTAATTATTTTTGAACATTTTTGGAAATTTTGAAACAAATTTTTATTTTTTTGATACCCCGTATAGAGGGTCTTTTCTGAAGTTGACTTACCCGTTGCTGTGAGTTATGCAATACTGTTTGTACTACCACGAGTAGTATTACATTATCATTGCTATTATCCCAATGATGGTTGCTGATTGTTCTTCTCAACTCGCACATCAAAGGGATAATGTCAAAATTCCTTATCTGAATATTCCCCACCCTGAGAAATCCTCGGAATCTGTTTTTTCGGGTTTATTTGAACCGTATGGGTTCCGGAACGTCCTGATTCGTTGTATACTGTGTGGTGACAAACATTACGTATGTTTGTTTGCAAAATTTACAATACCTTAGAAACCAAAATTTAAAAAATATACCACAGAATTTAATCTGTTTTCACTGAATCTTTTGGATTTAAAAATTAAGAGGAAAGCCCCATCCTAAAAATTACTTGATAGGATTCCTTGTGAAATTTCAGCTAATTCGGTTGAAAACTGACTTTTCTACACAAACCAAGATTTTAGTCAATGTTAGAAACCTATCCCAAACTGACCGCAAAAACCCAATTAGAAAATTCTTAATTTCAGGGCTTGAAAAGATCTTGAATTCGTACTCTCTTATGATGCGTATGCAATGAATTAGCATATAGAAAAACCTGGAAACTGAATACTCGAAATTAAAATTTTGCACAGGTTTTTTTATTACGTAAGCACAGGAAAACAACATGAGACTATTCTAAGTGTATACATTTAGTTCTTCAAACTTAATTCCATCTTATAATACATGTTATTCGAGACGCTAAGATTTCAGCAATAAACGAAACAACCGAAACAAATAAAAATCCACATACACAGTAAAAAATCATAAAACAGTTTCGTAACGTTACAATATTATTTTGAAGGGACTCGCTTTCCGTGTTTTGTTTAGATTCTGCGTTAGTCTTTTCCAATTTTCTTTTCCGAGAAATGTTATTAGCTGAATTTCTAAATCGTGAAATTATTTGAATCAAGTGATCAAAACCATGAGCAAGTAGCTTTGCAAGACCCTCATTTAATTCTGAGGACACAGCAGAGAAGAACACGAAATAAGTTGGTTGCGCATTAAACGCTTCCTCGGGTGGATACAACCTATAACATCTATTCTTGTTCCCAGCATATGTATTAACTCTATCTATTAGGAAATAATCGTTCATATACTGATCTACCACCGCATAATTGACCCCGTCCTTTTTCTCCAAGAGATACTTTTCCACGGATTCACGATTTGAGTACAATTTTTGATCAATCTTCACACGCTTGTGGCTTTTTCTGTTGTACTCTTCTTGCAGCCACCTCTCAGCCCTTTCATCGCGACATGCAATAAACGTGAAGTTCATGTTATAAAGTTCTTTTGTGTTTTTTACTGGTTCCTGTCTCAAAGGAACCACTAACCTAACTGTGATGAAGTTTTCGTAAACTGCCAGTAAAACACAAAACATAAATTCAATTGCTGCTAAAAAGATCAGCTTATGGTCTCCACTTTGTCTACATATTGATCGGTAAACATAGCCCAGATACTCCAAAAATAAATGGAAGGACTTTTTGCCGGCCCGATTAGCAATTTTATCTCTAATGGCTGTTACCGTTGCCATTATTATTCCAGAAAGAACAACGATGACCCAGACCTCATATGAAACATTTTTTATCCAAATATCCGATTGCGGTTCGAACTTGACAACTTCGTGATAACAATACACAATTCGGGTATAGAATTCTCTATTCAAAACTGGAGATGTAGTCATCAGGTGGCGGTAGTCTTCCAGAGCATACATATAGTTAGCTGTAGGAAACTTCATATTCCTACTTTTAACTATGAAACTGACATTTAGGTTGCTCGTGACAAAAGTCATTTCAAGGAACGTTTGTAGTCGCAAACAATGGCTGACCCAACCAAACAAACGCAGTAGTCCTTTGCGAGCGCAATTCAATAGGACGTCGTTGGATTTCGCAACTGGGGAATTGGATTGAAAATAATGAGCTGCATAGCGCCAATGTTTCATAAAATCAACAAATCGGATTGACATGATGTTTGAAT
This sequence comes from Isotomurus palustris, assembly GCA_034696625.1. Lineage (NCBI taxonomy): Eukaryota > Metazoa > Arthropoda > Collembola > Entomobryomorpha > Isotomidae > Isotomurus > Isotomurus palustris. Next base: position 4,870 of record JAQGAD010002673.1, read on the forward strand.
TTTCATCAACAATCTGTAGAGCTGGTTTGCAAAATGCGCAGAATAAGTAGGAATTATTTGATAAAACTACCTTCCCTATTGTAAATGCTTTCAAAGAAATTCTGATTACAAAAAATCGGGTGCGTTTTGTCATTTGCTCATACCAGTCCTCCCCCGTGTACATCCCTTTGGGATCCCGAATGACGATGACAACAAAAATTCCATCTTTGTATAAGATATCTGTATTCCTTTCGTCTTGTATCGAAAGCGGGATTGTAGAAAACAACTGTTTTCCAAAATTTAGGTGAACATGCAAGTAGCAATTATATTTCATAGAGGGAAATATAGCAGGGACGATGTCAATTTCCCGTGGTCCATTTTGAATCACAACTGACTGCAATGCACCGGACTGAAATGAGAATATTATAGAGTGATGAATGTCTCTTTGCGGATAAGACGCATATTCTGTATCTTTTAGGAAAATGCCGCAGGTGGAAACACCATGAAGCACAAAACTGCTTGTGGTAAACGCGTTGTTGGCCGATATTGCAAAAACACAGACTATTATATTTGGGAATTCCATGACTGCTGTTGCTTACCAACAATACGGAATTTATAACTTCAAAAGTCCGCATTAATTTTTCGAATGTAATTGCCAACGAATGATCGATTATATTGCCACAACGAATAATTCAGACTGAATACGAGCTTGAAGGAACAGGCAATGAAAGTAATCGATTAAAAAGTCCAAACTTAGAAGGTATTGCCATGTAAAAACTTCGAAATTCAATTCGGGCACATCCTCTAGCAATACAACATCGTGAGTGGGGGTCCTCCGACTTACATTATATCCCAATCAAATGTAAAGAATTACAATGTGAAATCTGTATTTGCCATCGCACTCAGGATAGCGCTACACTCCGCCTGGTGAACGTGAAATTCCGATATCTGAGCTTCAAGGCAAAAAACAATGTTTCGCACCTCCCTTCAATGTAAAGTCAAACTTGCGAATTCATCTGCATTTGCTTTTTTTAAACGGTGGGTTGGAGTTCATACTTAAAACTTAGTAAAAGAACCTTTCGTTTATTGTACCCAACAAATATTACTGCCATTGTCATTAATCCATTTTACGAAAGTTTGTTGGGTTTTTGATTGTCCGAGCCAGTCTTTGTACCAACCAGAGAGAATGAAGACGTCTGGCTTGTTAAAGCCTAATAACTATGCGTGTTAATGAACTTATCGGTCTAAATTCAAAATTAGGGATTTGAGATATCCAATCACACCTACTTTTTGTTGATTACCGTTATCAAAAACTCCCAAAAATTATCGTTACAGCGCTGTAGAAATCAGCAAAAATAAAATATGTATTTAGCCCTCATTTGTAGTGTGGATCCCAAAACATTTCTTTTTGAAATTTCTTTACTTGGAAGTGACATACAATATCAGTGTAGGCAGTTCTTGAACTTTTAGCCATAGGTAGTTGTATTTTTCTGTAGAATATCACGTGGGCCCTTTGTTAGTCTGTACCCAAACAACCGTTGTAAAACTAGTGGCGAGAAAGGTCATTTTTCAACTACTCCCGGAATACAATTTAAATTGTGGAAGCGTGTCGTTTTCCTCTCACGCTCGGTGCTACATCCCACGTTGTAGCAGAGAGCGGCAACAATAATTGACGTTTTTCACGTTCGAAATATTATTAGCCACCTTTGCTGTATACCAACTTGCTTAGAGTATAAAATTATCTGTTTAGAAAGTCAGAATTTATATAACAATTTGGTTGTCGCAGTTGTCGTGGGGCACATTTTGAGGTTTTGAGGAACAAAAAATTTCGGGAATCTTTCTCAGGAAAACCCGATATTTTTATCGATCCGAAGTACACCTCTAACAGTGAGCTATTGTTGGCAAAGAAAATGCTTCTAACGCATCACTTAAATTAATAAGGTTCAAAATATTTTATGGTATGATGTTGGTGGATTAATCACTCTAAAATATTGAAACAATAAAATATAATAGAACGTTGATTAGCATTGAAGGCTTAAAAATCGTGTCAGAATAGTTTCATCACAAGGGACCAAATATTTTTAAGTGCTGCGTGTAATTTAATAGAAAGTTTTTAGCATTGTAAATTTTGCTATCTTATAACTGTGGTAGACTCTTCAATTGATAGGCTGGAATTGGAGAAGAACAGAGTTCACGCGTACAAGGAGATTAAACAAGTTTATGCCAAGCAGTGTTTTTAGCCCAGACAATTTTAGCCCAGGAATTTGGGCTTATAGGAACACGTAAAATGTCCGAGCGTCCGTCCGTCTGTCTGTGTGTGTCGCGATTTGCTCAGAAACTAAGAAAGCTACGATCACCAAACTTGGCAGTCTGTTAGAGAAAGCGATGACGGTTTGTCTTTTGGAAACAGAGTTTCGCTGCGAGCCTTAATTCACGGATGGCAAAGTCCTAGAATGTAGAATTTTTTGAATTCTGTTAATCGAGATATCTCATGTGTTACGTAACCAAATGAGAAAATCTTTGCTGCTGCTAGTAAACAGATTAGGTCTAATTAATATAAAGCCACCTATGGACTTGTACGTGTATAATTGACCTTAAAAACTTAAGTGTGTTTCTAAGAAACACTGTAAAGTTTGTTCCGAGAAGATTTCCTCGAGTACGCATCCGATTGAAATCAAATTTTGAACCAATGTACCTCTCTAATCTAATGAAATTACTCCTATACGAATAAATTATTTAAGGTCCAGCAGTTGTCGCTAATAAATAAAGCCACAGCCCTGATATACTTAGCAACGCCTACTTAATAAATAATCAAAAATGTATTTCTAAGCAAATTTTTTTATAACCTATGTGAGTTGAGCGTGTGTGTCTTTCAAATTCCTGGGCTTAGAGAATCTGCTTGGCGTAGCTTTTAATCACTCAAGATGTAAAACATCTTAACTATATTAAAAACACTAATATTTTGGAAACACTTATTGTTTCCGTATTCTAAACCGAAAATATTTAGTATGAGTATTATTATTATTATTATTTATTTGATCTTGGATATGGCCACAGCCCAATCAATACATATGCTTCACATTAAATTCTCTTATACTATTATCATTATACAGTTAATTCAATTAAATTCAATATCTCAATCTCTTAAAGTTACAAGTCATCATAAAACATTTTACTAAGGTAGAGTTCTCTTATTCGTACAACTTCTTTCCAAAAATAATAGTTATTTTGCACGCTAGTTACATTTAGTTTATTATTATTGTAGAATTTTAGGAAGTTACCTCGATGAACACCCTCATTTTCATAGAATGGTAAATATTTAATTCTACTACATTTATAATGCGGGCAAACAAATAAAATGTGAAATATATCCTCCACGTCTTTCGTGTTACAAATCTTACAGTGCCTATTAATGTTATTATTCCAAAACTCTGAATCACATAATTTGGTTTTCCAACCTTTCAACCTTAAGTAGGACTTATTAAACCTAATGTTACAGATTAGTTGCGTCATAGCCCAAGGAACTGGGAAGTTGAGATATGGCTCACATCTTATGTGCGACTTAATAAGCTTGTACTGCTGTAAGAATTCACTTGACTTCATCTTCTCTATGTCACCTTCAACTATTTCATTTTCAATCACCGCAACAAGTTTGGGTATACTCTTGTAAATCTCTTGTGTGTGTGATGTGTTTGTGAATTTAGAGTGAAAGTCTAGAACTCTTTTTAAATTTGAAGTATTCAAAAGTTCACTGACTGTTGTGTACCAGTTGAATTTGAAATATTTCTTGCTGTGCAGATCTTTAAGGGCAAAAAAGCATTGCACAACAAGTGAGTCTTTGGGCTTAGTGAGTATTCTTACAATAAATTTCAAAGTCAACCTTACAAGGTACGCTTTAATTGATTTGCAATTCGTCTCTAATCTTACGAACCATTGAGGAGAGTATTTCGGTAGACCAAGTACTCTCCTTAAGAAGTTTATTTGAAAGTCTTCAAGATTTTTTATGTTAGAAAGGCCCCACGTGTGGGCACAATACATCAAAATTGAGCGGACAAGACTGTCAAATAACTTCATGCGGTTTTCAAGCAGCTTTAGTTTACTACGAAAGAACAACCCATGAAGAGATGCTTCAGCATTACTCGCCTTCTTAACAAAACTATCAGTTCTCAAGTCATCCGATTTCGTTATGTTTCCATGAAAAGGGACTCCAAGATAAATATAGCTTTCTACAATTTCAATTATTTCATTCCCCCATAAAAGAAGCGGTTTCGTTTTCAGCGTTTTATTTTTTCTGAACACAACTACTTTTGTTTTCCCGAGGTTAACTTTCAGGTTATTTGCATCGAAAAACTGTTTAAGAACCTCAATTTTTTCCTGCAAGTGTACTGGGTTAGTCGCAAGCAATACTATGTCGTCAGCATACAGAAGTAAATTAATTTCAGCAGCTCCAACTCTCAGCGGTTGAATTCCAGATCTCGAAAAGATCCCAACTATTTCATCCATGAAGATCGTGAATAATTTTGGTGAAAGTGTTTCCCCTTGCAACACGGCTTTCTCTATCGGAAAAGCTTCACTAACTCCAGCTTTTGTTCTTATTACCGCTTTTGCTTTCAGATAAATATCTTTAACCATTCTGATAAACTTAGAACTAAGACCCGCATGTGTTAGTTTTTCCCATAATTTTTCATGCGATATAGAGTCAAACGCTTGGCTGAGGTCTACAAAAAGTGCATAGACGTGCTTGTATCCCGTTCCTAAATTCCACGAAATTGCCGCATTCAGTGTAAAAACGTGATCCTCACATCCCATACCCCTCCTGTAAGCAGCCTGATATTTCGAAACAAGCGGATGTTTTTCTCCCCATTTATTCAACCTTTCTGCAAGCATGTGTGTAAATATTTTCAGTGAAGTTTGAGCAAGCGAGATTGGGCGATAATTTGCAGGATTATTTATGTCAAGTTTTTTGTATACTGGGACTATTACAATTTCAGACCAACATTCAGGGACCTTGGATTCACTATAATACTTGTTAAATTGCTCGAGCATTAGTTCTTTTAATTGTTGGGGCATATTAATCCATACTTCATTAGGGATTCCGTCTTTTCCTGCAGCTTTATTTCTAGCAAGTTGACTTAAGGTATTATTCAATTCTACTGCATCAAACTCTGCATCAAGTATGTCATCGTATACATCATGTGGCAGATTGTAAGGTTCAGTTTTGTTTTGCTCAAAAAATACAGATTTAAAAAATTCTCTAAATGTGTCCACGTGTACATTGTCATTATTTGTTGATGACCTCTTTGAATCTCTAAAGATAGCCAAGGCTTTGAAGAAGCAACCTGACTTTTTGCTATCTAGGAGACTATTATGAATTCTATCATAAAATGCAGACTTACACTCTTCTAGCTTCAGGTTGTACTTTCGCTTGGAGTATAAATAATTTTGCAGAGTGGCTTTTTGCTCAAATAAGGTTTTCGCTCTCCTGTGCCGTCTTAATTCCCTCTTGACGAGGGACTTAAGCTTAACACATTCTTTGTCAAACCACTTAGGTCCCACATAATTAACTTTACCAACTAACCTTGTTTGAACAACTCCACTCATTTGCGCTGCAGAGTATATACTGTTAGTTAAATTTTGAAAAGAAATGTTTTTATCAGTCAGTGAATTTAGACATATCTCCAGATTTTCAGCAAACTGGTCTGCTTTTTCTTTACGCCATGTAATTACTTTATACGATTGATCTGATACCGTGTCCGTTTTCGGATGTTGTGTGTGTTGTTCTAACCGTAGTATTATTGGACTGTGGTGAGAATAGACTGAATCAACAACTTCAAAATCGAATGCTTGCTTTTGGGCTTTCTCTGATAAAAAGCACAGATCAATTACACTAGACCCATTATTGTTTAAGAATGTGAATTCACCTGTAGAGTCTGACTTAGTCGATCCATTAACTAGTTGATACATAAATTGCCTGGCACTTTCTACAATTAGTTTTCCTCTTCTATTCTGTTTACAGTCTTTACTAGCTCGTGACTTCATATGTGGTTTATTATAGCAGTCAAAGACTGTGTCTTCATTTGAAACTCTAGCATTGAAGTCTCCCATGAATACACAGTCTTGCATTTTATACTTATCTAGTGTTTTCAAAACTGACTTAAATCCTTCCTCATTGTCTGGACTGATATATGCGAAGCACAAATAAAAAACTGTTTCTTTAAAACTTATTCTAATTACAATTAAACACGACGATTTTTCCACTACTTCCAAAGCAATATCTGAAGATTTACTTACTCCTATTACCAGTCCTCCTTTTGCTCTACCTTTGTCATTAGTCTTTTCACCAAGTATTTCTAATAGATTGTAGGTTTCCGACAGAATTTTGTTAGAGTACTCTCTGCAATGCCACGTTTCAGAAAGACAAAAAATTGTAGGCTCTATCCTAATTATTTCATTAATAAAGTCTGTTGATTTGTTCCATATACCTTCAATATTCCAATAAAGTATGTTGTAACAGCTGTATCTACTGGGCCGGCCCTGACGTCATTGTTGATCCTTCCACTCCTGCTTTCCATCGTCATTAAGTGTAACTGATTTTCCTTGAGTCAAGATTCTTGTCCCCTTAAGTTGTGCATCCGGGTCCTTAGCTTTTATATCTTTAAATAATTGTCTGATTTTTCCTTGGGATTCCCGTGTCGATTTTGGACAGTCTTCGTTAAGATAGTATCTTGTTTTCATCGTCTTGTTTAGCTCAAACAGCAGATGTCTTCTTGAGAAGAGTTCCTGCTTTTGCTGCAATGTTTTCAGCTTCATCAATATTACTCGGCCTACTGTTGTCGTTCTTCTCCCTAGTCTTCTAGCGAACTCAATTTCAGCTGTGATTCCTCCGAGGTGATTTTTAAAAAATTCTTCAGTTTTCTTCTTTGTATCTTCACCATCCTCCTCCTCTAACCCATGTAAGATAAGATTTTGTTGTCCTCCTTGCATAAGATGATTCACCACTTCTTCCAATACAGCAATCTTTTTCGTGTTGATCTGATTTGCTGTCTCCAGCGCTTCCACACTTTTAACTATTTTTGGTATTTCTCTGGTGTTTCTGCATACTTGCTGCAACTCTGCACTTATGTTTCGTAGTTGTAGTGCCATTGATTTCATTGTAGGCTCTTCGTCGTCCTCGTTACTTTTAAACCTTTTACGTCGGCCTGTAGTCTCTTCATTCTTAGGACTGTGAAAGGTCTCGTCCATCCGATCTGATTCCTCCGTGTTCATTTCAAAATAGGATGGGAATTAGTTAGATCCAGTCGTTGTAGAATTTTCAGTTAAAGAGTATTTTGTTGCTCTTGCCTGTAAACAGCTGGCGTGTTATGGATCCAGTTAACGAGATAGTTCCTTTGACCCGGCTGTCACCCCGGAGGCGTTGTCGTGGGAAGTTATCTCCTGATGTTAACTGGGGTTGTCCTTAAGCCTCAAGAACAAATGCGCCTCTGGTGGGGGATCCAGTGACTTCAGTTGTTGACTATTTCAGGATTCAGTGTTTTAGGTTTTTTCACACGTAATTTTGATCCGTTTGCGTGGATACTTAAATAGTATGCTTTAGATAGCTTATCTGATTGATTTGGTACTTAATTTTGATTTGATTTATCGACGGATAGTTTAAAATAATTTTTTCTAAAAATTCCCTATTTTTAAGAGCAGTTCTTTCTTCAAGTTGCGGGCGGGAAGTTTACAAACTAATTGTAAGAACTACAATGTATGAGCTCTTATTGGTCTTTCAAACAAATATTATTTCCTTTCCTTGCC
>JAQGAD010002674.1:0-12645 GCA_034696625.1 Isotomurus palustris
CTCATCCGACGCTCTCAGCGCCCATCTCGCCCACGTTACACTCAATACACACATAAGATATACATAATCTTTATACACTCAAGTGGATTATTATGATTATATAAATTGGATAAGCTTGGTGAAGGTGATAAGGTGAATGTCGTGAATTTATTGCGCTTTATTGTTGTAAGGCTTATAAGTTATGTATGAAAATGGTATAGATAAAAATTAACAATTACTGCAATAGATAATCGCTTGTCAAAAAGATTTATATTTACAAGTTCAAGTGACAAATCTGATTCTAATTTGTAAAATATAGTTTGAATTTCGAGTTGAAGTCTTTGGGAGGAGTATGAAGGTTTAAACAGTTCTGGTTAGAATTAGGTACATGTTAGTATATAACTACTTTACATTAAGACTTAGTGGTGGCTACTAGTGGCTGGTTCCATTAAAAATGCATTGAGTGTTGAATTTAAGTCTGGGCTGCTTTGTGGTAAATCATCTTTTATGTTGGTAAGAAAGTTAAAAAGTTGGAGGAGATGCGATGGGAGACTCGAGTAGAAAGACAAATTGAGGAGAAGACCAACGTCCTCGTCGGATTGAAAGGATTTTCTCTCCGTTTTCGAAGTTGAATGTCATGTCAGTGAAGCAGGAGATGTTTCGATGTGTGCAGCAGCGTTGTTCTTTATTCCCTGACCCCATTTCAGGAAGATTATGATGATGATGATGACTAGTAGATGACTATACTATAAGTAAGGAGAGAGAGATGGGATGGAGATGGAAGATTGAGCATCCAACATTTGGCGAAAAAGATTTCCCCGTTCGTAATTTTTCAAAGGTTGTCCATTGTGTCGTCGTCAGCGGTGAAGACGTTAAATGTTGAATGTATGTGTGTGTAAAATTAGAATCGACATGAATAGCGTTAGAGATGGACATAACATACGCACGTTTGAAGAAGAAGAAGAATCTCAAGGGAAATCTCCTCCTCACATTGCGATTGCATGTGTGCATGAGAGATTCGTCAAGATTCGCATGGAAAACTCTCTAATTTTGACCAAATATGAAATCATTGTGGATTGTGAATTGGAATTCTGTCTGACAGGGACTTTGTTAGTGGGAAAAGGATTATATTCTTACATTGTAACATGAAAGGAGTTATTTAGGGTTTAATAATGATCGAGAAAGTTGGTGCGGTGTGAGAGATGAATGAAGCTCAATAATCTATTGATTCTTTCTTTCACTGCTGCTGCTGTGATCCTGTGAAGAATGCTAAATGTGGATTTAATACGATCTGTGTAAAAAAGATGATAATTGTATTGTGACAAGATGTTCAATGATAATGATGATAGGGGAATTAGTTGTGGGATTGAAATGATTGAATGGGAACCAATAATTGATTGGGTGTAAATGTGAATTGATTTGATAACAGTTGTCATACGGAGTTATTTTGAATGTAAAGGAATGAATGGAAATGACGTGTAAAAATGAGACCAACGATTCACCTGATGAGGAATTGAAAATAGTTTATTTGAAATTGGAAGAGGAGCATAAAAATAAATACGTAGCATTAATTACAAACGATTGACCGATTCTTTTAGTGTGTTAAACCATTTGGTACTTTGGTACTTTGGTAGATTGAATTTCCTTTAGTGATTAATTATAATTTGTTTGTAAGTCACTCGAGCACAAAGTCGCGATTTTGAATGCTGGGGATGTTCATCATCTGTTCGCGTTGGATAAATTTGGACTGAGATTTGGCGAGTGGGATGAGACGGCTGTCCTTAATTAGTAAGCTCAAGTGCGAGAGGCTACTCCTCCGATGAAATGAAGAGTCATTCCATGTCGAATGGACCTTTTAGGTCAGCCAAGACTCTTGGCTCTTTTTCATTGCATCGTTTTAGTTTTATGCATAAAAACCGAACGGTGAATGAATGAATGGCAGCTTGGCATATGTTGGCAGGTTTTTAATTTCGATTTCAAAGTGCAAATGCATCTCTGAAAGATGTTTTCAATTTAAGGTCGGCCGGTGAATAGAAATGCCATGTGGTTTTTTAACATTAACCTTGTCCTCCTCCTGTGTGTTAATGTTAAGGCTTTAAAAGCTTCAAATAAAATTAGACAATGAACTGTGTTTTTCTTCTTAAGTGAATCTTGTTGGCTATTTAAAGTTGGGGTTTTTATTTAAAGAGAAATTTGTTTCACTCGTGTGTATGCAAGTTTAAGTCGAAACAGAAGAAGTACTTGAAACATTTTGCTTTTATAGCTCCGCGCATTCATTCGTATTGGGTTTTTGAAATTCATTGTGTTGTTGTTGTTCTTTTGGTTTTTCATGTCGAAATGTCGAAGAGTGAAGACTGAAGAGAGGCGGACAGGAGCTGAGTTGGCTGTGAGACATTTATTTTGTTGCGCGTACCTGATTGAGGTGCAAGTTCCTACTAATCTCTTTTCAATTTCAACGAACAATGTAAAAATCAACAAGTCATCATCCTCTCTTTGCATAAAAACAGTGGCTTCTAATTATAAATTTCAATTAAAACCTCAGCACACATGATTGAGAGAGAGAGAGAGCTCAGGTTTATATCAGCCTGCTAGCTTATTCGTATTTTGTAGCACCTGTCCCTTTCTGTACTCTGCATATTTGGAGTGTTGTTAGCAGTTGTTTAAATCTTTCACTAACTCGACTGACGATGGATGTACATTTATTATGATAATACAAACCTTACAAGCTTTTATGCGAGAGTATAGCCACTCGCAGTTCGATAAGACAAAAAAGGTTCAGTCACCCAATTCACGATAAAGTGAAAAGTGAGTCAATTATTTAGCCCAGAGGGAGGTTCACGTGTTATTTCTCTCAGGCTGACATGTTATATGTTGCATCTTTGTGTGTAAAGTATTTATTGCAGTGTGAAATTGAATTTGCATGAGCGTCATGATTAATTATGTGCTTATCAAACTTACTATGTAACTAACTAATTAAGCCTATGTTCCAGGGTAAGGGAATTTAAAATACTGTGTAGACTGCAGAGGTATTCATTTGGGATCGCGTGAAAAATCGGTCAAACACTCTGGCGTATTTAAGTGTGTTGCATTAAAAGTAAAATGTCAAGTCAAGCTGTGAGTAGAGAGGAGCACAAGCACACGCACCAAGAAGTGCATCTCTGTAGAAAACACAATAAAAGACAAACAAATGAATGCAAGAAGAGCCAAGAAGAAGAAGTTGTGAAGAGTTTGAAGAGGCTTTTAAGTGTTGGATTCGTTGCAGCATGTGTAAAAGACCTGTGGTTGCTGACTGCTGACTTGTAATTTAATGATGAGCTTTTATTCTGTAGAAATTGAAAAGAGACTTTTATTGTGAGTTCGTACTTGTTGGTTGTTAGTTGTTGGTTTGCAAAACTATTGAAGAGATCCAAACAAATCCAACATTTAAATTGTACCAACTTTTGTTCGTAGTGAACTAGTTTATCAAGAGAAGTTCATCCGTGGCAAACAAAATGTGCTTGCTACTTTTAACTTTAAAGGAAAAGATTCAATTTGACTTTTCAAGAGAGTATTTGTAAATATATAGAAGCTTGTGTGAAGGTGAGAGGGAAATGGACGAAGAATATCATTGAAAATTACAGCAGATGCGAAAGACTCGAAGATTTACTGTGGATTAATTTCTTAATGTAGACGGAGGATTTTTTTTGCAAATTAGAGATTCTAAATTCTAAAAATGTAGACCATAGGATATGCGGATATTTTAGGAATGATAGGAAATGGAAGAATAATTTACCTAAGTTTTTTAAACCTATTTTTAGATTTGTAGAGTACAGAGGTTGGATGGAGGATAAGCTGAAGGTGCTCCTTTTTATATAAATGCACTGTGTCATTCGTTCCCGTGAATTAATTCGAAAGTGAATGACTTTAAGTGTCAGAAAAATGTTGGTTGAAGTGGTTGAAAGTGTCGTAAAATGAAAAGAACGAAGACCATGAAAGATGAGACATAAAAGGGGATGATTTCCTTCGATTGAATGGGCAGAATGGATAAGAAGAAGATGAGATGTCTCTCATCGTGTAATTCATCTCCGAAGCGAACAACTAACAACTTGTTGGTCGACAAGAAAACCACGAGGGGCAGTGGGGAAATGAGTTGTTATTTATGAGAAGGACAATCACAGCCAATTCTCATGATGACACACACACACACAGGACATAATAGGAAATGAAAGTCAATTTCACTAGACTAGAATTACATTTATGTATTTTATGGGGCATGACCAGCTTCTGACAATTCACATTAATTCACAATTATTTGAGAATGTCCGGAATTCACGATTGATTAATTGCTAAATAAATTATATGTAGGAAACGTTCGAGGAATAATAATTAATGTGGGACTTATTGGATTTAGATTTAAATTGTTGTGTCTAAAGGAAGGCAAATAACCCAAAATCAAAGTTAAGTGACATCATGGCAGGTGATGATGAGAAATGTCCTGCAGGAATGAATGTAAAGATAGTAAAGAACCAAAAGTCTATTTGAATTTACAAGTTTACACGTACTTGTATGTTGGTTGTGTGTGCGTTGGTGTTGGTGTTCGATTGACAATCAACTGTATTGACTATTGACTGCTTAGAAATGGAACGGTTGTTTCTTCTTAAACAATAATAGGAATTTGGAAGTGGATGTTTATTAGCAAACAAATCTTCAGTGACTTTTGTAACGCGTCAGTCAGTTGGAGATTTGCATTGTTCAGTTGTCTTCTTGTAGAACGACCTGCAGCTTAAAGCTTAATAACATTTTGATTCATATATGAATATTCACACATTTGGCCTAATGGCTAATGGTAATCTCGACTAGCACCAGCGCAGCTTTAGGACTTAAGGTGGACAGTGCAGACTGTGCCGAGAGGTTTCAAAGGAACGGTACATGTTTGGTAATTTAAGAAGATGATGATGGGGATTACAGTGACCAAGTAACCGGCTAAAAAGCCATAATCATGTAAGTTGTATGTTGGGTACGTGAGCAAAGCTATAAACGACTAATTATAGTTTGGAGGAGATGCAATATAGTTTAAGATGATCGAAGTATATGTCATATGTATTGTGTGAAACAGGATATTCGCACATGCATAGACACAGCTTACAGCTTACTATTTTATACTTTACTTTACTACCCCACTGAGAGTTCAGTTGGCATGAACAAAATTAGAGACTTAAAACAAGCCAATAAATCACACAAATGAGCATCATTAAGTATGATGACATTTGTGAAACATGAGAAGTGGTACACGTACAGACAAACACACCACACGAACACATGCATGCATACTTGGAATACGAGTGAGTGAGTGAGTGAGTGAAGATGATAAGAAGACTTTCATTCATGGTGTGAAGTCTGAGTCAATTTATTGTGTTTGTAGTTTGTAGTTGTCGTCGATATGAATAAATTTATAATTTAATGATAAGGAAGCGACAGAATGTCTAGTCGGGAGGACAGGAGATGAAGACGTGTGTGAAATGAAATCAGATTCCGTCTCAATTTCCTCCTTCAGTTGACGTTTGACTAGACAATTAGGTAATCTTTGTACTTTGTACACAACTTTATGATTAATTGACACAATTTATAGGGAAATTTTTTAATTGTTTGTAATAAAATTCATTTATTGCACTTTTAGCTGCCGGTGGGTTCAACGGAAATTGTCATAACGCAGTTTTTAAAATTAAAACAGGCTACGATTGAATAAATACTCTCCAGTTTACTACAGAACACAAGTATGATTATCATATTCTTTAAGATTCTGTTCAGCTTTATAACTTTATACAAATCCGTTGAAAAATGTATATATTTCTAATTTGACTATCTAATTTAACTAGTTTATAGTTATTATGTATTATGGGTTTTCCTGGTGTAGGAAATTATTTTCTATCTAGTTTTGTCAACCTTTCACTAATAATTCATTTAGTTTAGTAGATAGCTGCCTTTTAACTTTAAACTACTAAAAAATGTTACGCATACATTGGTTGTAAATATTCTAGTAACAAATGTACGAATGAATTAATTTTAAGACTTGGTAATTTGTAGTACACGGAAGTTCTGTATAAGAAGTACTTTTGGTTCTTTGATACTTTGATTGTTCCCTGTTGCATGTGTGGAGCTAAATAAAATACTACAAATAAAATATACAAACTATGTTACGCATAAACGGAGGTAATAATGATGTGTGTAGCAAGTCTGGAGTTGAATTAAGTACGAGAGTTGAACTCTTCTGCTGGAAGAGGGTTTAAGCAGCTGCTGCTAGCATTTTACATGTCTTTCTACAGTGTGAAGTTAAGGTTGATTAAATAGATTTGAACTAGAATAATTTTTTAATTCTTATTGGAGGAGTGATAGTCTGGCTTCCCCCAACTTCGGACAACTTGGTGATCTGATTATGGAATGTCTGGGTTTCTTTAAAGTCCCAAAGGGTCCTCCTCCAGCTTCGCTGCTGCTCCCTGCTTGGTCACTCGTGGCTTTGGCTTGGGTCTCGTCGTGGATGTCGACTGGACGGCCTAAAGAAAATTAAAATATTTAATTAGACATTTGATTTGTTTGAAAGATCTTCATTTAAGTAAAAGGGGACAACACAAGAGAAGGAGAGAATAAAATAGTAAATGAAATCGGTGATTACTTAGGATAAGGTGTTCTAAGCGTGAACGTAAAGCGGTGACTTGGTCTGGCTTCTAAATACGGGATGAAACAAGTAAAGCAACAAAAACAAACAAATAACAACGAGTTAGACACACATGAATTAATTCACACGAATACTTATGGTGTTATATGTTGTAGTAATAACAAGTAACAAGATTACATGAATAATTCATGAGACATGAGCATCGTCAGAGTAAGTGACACTGACTAATTATTATTTACCTTGCTGGATGCAGACGAGGCAGAATTGCAACTACTTTGGAAGTCATTTCCTTCCAAGTCGAGAATGCGTCTTTTGGCTTCATTTAATTGAGTCTTTAAGGAGCCAATGGTTTCTTCTAATTTAGACGCTTCCACGCATTTCAACGAATACTTTTCGGATAATTTCAAAATCTCTTCTTTCACTTCAGTCAATTCTTGCCTGAAATATAATTAATTACACGAAGATTGTAAGAGACAAGTTGAGCAAACATAATTTCATAAGCCATTAATTTGTTGGGATTTGGGACGAAGACTTACTCATGCTCACGATGTAAGTCTGACAAGTCTTGACCACTTTGGAACTTCCTCATGAACTCCTCTTTAAACTTGGCCATCTCTCTTTGCAGTTCCACTTGGTGGTTTTTCCTCATTGCGTCAAGAGCTAAGAATTGAGAATTGTCATTAAATGTAGAGTCGTGTGATAATAGTAGGCTTACTAAGACAAACAACAATTGTCAATTTCATGCACGCAACCAACCTGAAAGTGTGGCCTTCGTTTCTTCTGCAAGCTCATTGTCTTTCTCTATCCTTAAAGCTTGGAGTTCTCTTCGGTGTTTCTCTTCCAATTCCATGACCATCCTTTTGTGACTATTTTCCATTGCTTCCAATCCTTTGGCACATAAGTTCTATGGAGGATATGATAAAAACCATTACGATCAAGTTTTAATTAAAGAATCTGCGGATATTAAGAAATAAATTTAATGGCTCACCCTAAGTTGCTCAATCTCCGCTTGATATTTGTTCATAGTCTGAGCAGTTGTAGGTTGAGGGTCAGAAGGTTCTGGTTGTTCTTTCACAAATTCCTTCAGCTCTTTAACTTTATTGCTGAATTCCATTTCCAACTTCATGAGATTGTTTTCCAATGCTTCTAGTCGTTCTTCTCTTTCTTGAACTTCCATCTCCAGTACTCTGCAATTTTGGCAAGTTCCTACTAATTCTTCTAGCTCGCCTCTTCTGAACCAATAGGAATCGACAGCTTTCTCAACTCTTTGGTCAAGATCGTTGAGTTTCATGATGACATTAACTATGCCACCTCCACCAGGTCCAGAAGGACTGACAGGAACTGGAGATGTCATTGTTAATGAGCCGGAGCTAGGCGAGAGAAGTGGAGAACCATCTAACCTCAGGATTTTTTCTTCCAAATCGCTTATCTTGTTTAAAACATCGGATTCTATTTGCTTATCTTTTAGTGACTGACTCTTGACTCGTCCCAACTTTGTCTTTAAACTCTTGGCCATTTTTTCGGATTGATATAACTTCTCTGTGAGATCGTTACACCGAGACTTTAGTAAATCTAATTCGTGGCACAATTGTCTCTTATGAGCTTCCATGAGGTCTTCCATTTGTCTGTAGCGAATATCTTGGACATCCGCTTCGGTTTCGGTTTTACGAAGGATTTCCGTAATGTCCGAAAGTTGTTGGGAGACCAAATCCAATTGATGTTCTAAATCTCTCGACTGCTGTTCTATTTTCTCCCGTTTGTTCATCTCATGGGATAAATCTTCTCGAATTTCTTCAATGATTTCATCTTTGCACTTTAAACTTTCTGTGTATTCTGCCTCTCGGTTTTTACAATACAACTCTAGTTTCTCGATTTCCATGAAACCAGAGGAGATTTGGGTTCGGAAGTTGTCGATTTGTAGGGCTTGGCTTTTGAGAAGTTCTCTCATTCTAGGAGAGTCACCTCTAAGCTCTGTTCGAAGGCTTTCTAGTTCACGTTCCCTCTCCCCAAACTCGTCTTTAAGGGATTCGAAGATTTTCAGATCCGTTTTCTTTCTCCAGCGAGACTTTTTGGATTTCAAAGGTGGACTTGGGGGATTCGCAATGGAGTTTGGTGAAGAATGAGGCTCTTGTATGACTTCGGACTCCAAGCGAGACTTGCTTTTAGAGGCTTCGATGGCTTTCATCCAAATTCCTCTCATTCCATTTGTTATAGCAGATAATTTATGGACAGTAGATTTATTGATGACTTCAAACCCGTAATGTCTACTGGAATCGAACTGACGAATGACTGTTTGCTCGTTTATTTCTATATTCCCTAGAGGACTTAATTCTTCTGAGTTTTCGTAGAAAAGTAAGGCGTTATTTTGTAAGACGAACCAGTGCTTCACCCAGTCCTGTCATCAGAGAGAGTAAATATTAAGTAAGCAAACAATATACACACGAAGAGGAAGTGACTTTCGTGATCTGTTGATCTCTTACATTATTAGTTTGTCTCAGAAGCCAGCCTTTTCGTAAGGGTCCCCCATCAGATGTGTCTAACCCTCCACATCCATCCGGATCTCCTCGGAGCTAAAGTGAAGAAAATTATTTGCTCAAGCTTTTGATCTGCCAATGAGGGAATTCCTATTTAATAGTAAAAGCTTACAGCTCTGACGGAATTGGTTGTTGTACACGAACTGAAGTCTGTGACATCAGCGGACTCATAGCACTTAGCAAAATCAGTATTAGTAGAAGGAGAAGATGCTGAAACGTCTTGATCGGAACCTGTAGAATTTCAATTGAGAAATTAATTAATTTTGAAAAAACTCCCAGGTACAGATTGATTGAAACTAAGAAAAAGAAATGATGGAAGAAATGAATGAAAATATACATGCAGATTTAGAAGGCACTGAGGGGGGGCTTGAAGGTGATGGGGGTGAAATTGTGGAAGAGAGAAGACGAGTGCCAATATTATTGTTTGTTGTGGAAGAAGACCGAATTGAAGGAAAGCTTCGGTAAGTTTTTCCTTTTGGAACATTTGCTAGTGACACATAAAAAGATCTGGTGGTGGAATTTGAAGAAGAGGAAGAAGATTTGAGGGCAGATTTAGGAGGAAGTCCGCCATGCAAAGAAGACGGGGACTGGGATGACGAAGAAGTACCTCCAGGTGAACTCCCAACACTTCCTCCTGTACTTCCTCCGCTGCAAACTTTAGGCGTAACACTTGTAATACACGGAATGGAACTTCCTCCTGAGGAAAGGAAGACATGTTCGTCTTCGTCGCCTCCAGAATTGCTACTTGGATAAATGACGGAAGACGAGGACTTTCCATACGGACTTGTGGGAGAAGTAAGTCCACTTAAGGAAGCAGTAGTGACGCTGTGAAATCTCGGTCTCTGAGATGGTCCTATAACTACACCCGTTTCTGCACACGAAAAGAAATAAAAAACAAGCCATGCTAAATTTCACATCTTTTACAGGGCGAACCATAAAACAACCATTAAACGTGAGATTAAGCTCCATGCAGGAATAATGCACGGTGGTAAATGGCAATTTAGATTTTAAGTGTGCAGTTAGGTTTGTATTTTTGTATTGCGTTTTGTGTAGTTTACCAAATCTAGTTGAGCTAGAACTTCCAAATCCACCCGGTAATGTGAGGCTCCTCTTTCCACTTCCCGACGTAATTAACTTGTTTCCGTATTTGCTTAGAACTGCCTGCCACGATTTGATGTCTTCGTTATTCATTCCTTTAATGAAGGTCGTTTGTTTCCCTGTGAGGGCGAGGCTGTACGCGTTTTCTGTGATATCTTCTGCATTCTTCACTTCCAGGATTTCTCGCATCTCCAGAGATCCTTGGGGGATTGTGTCAGGCTGGAAGGAATTTATGAAATTCATGATTCGTTCTTTAATTTAGCAGTCTTTAATTTTTTGTTAGTTTTCATTTACTTGATCGTCGATGGACCACGTCAACTGATCATCACTAAACAGAACGAACCATCTTCTTTGCCACCTCTGAGGAAATAAACAGGAGGAGTTTTTTTAGCATAGCTCATTAGCTCATTATGTAGTTATCTTTAGGAATATTAAAAGTTTAAAAGTGTATCCTCAATAAAAATTGAGCAAAATTGACATACTTTTGTACGATGAACGGCAGGATTGCAGAAATCCCAATCCCTGGGTGCCACGAATAAATACCCGCATTTAACGACTTTCCTCAGGGACTGAAAAACGAGAACGCAGTCAAAAGTTCATTATACAATAATTACATATAAATTAAACACATGTTAACGATTTGGCCTACAATAAAGTTGTGTTTTTCTATGTAATCGACACCGTATCGTCGATAGACTGATAGAATATCAAGAATCGCTTACAACACATTCCTCTCTTGACACAAACCACAAACACTTTAAAGTGATTAAACTTACTCCCCCATGGATCTCATGTCACATAAATACTTGAGTGATGTAAGTTATATGCACCGAACCCATGAAGGCATTAAATTTACACACCCTTAAATATATCTTGGAAAATTACTTCTAAAGATTCTGTCACTTGAACTCACTCTTCAATTAAAATGCAAATACTTTTAAAAATACATATTATACACAACTTATGAAACTGTAGTTCTTTTTAGGAACTAATTTAGACACACAATATATTAAACACACAATGTATAAGTTAATTATTTGTGGAAACAATGAATTCCAAACTAACCTTGGAATCAAGAGCGACATCCCCATGTTCCTCCCGTGTTTTGAAACACGTCGAACATTTGGTATTATTAAAAATATTGGGGATGAATTTGGGACAGTCAGCGACCATTATGTCTTGTATAGTAAATGGTGGTGACTGATTTAAGTAGCTTCATAAATCCAGTTGGTCTTAATTCCGTAATACTCTTTCCTTATCTTCGTAAGGCTTCTTGTGCTTCCTCCTTTTTAGGCTCCTGTAGGTTAATCACCAACCACAGAAACACATACACACACACTTACATTAATATTCAATACATAACATTAACATTATTAGCGAGACACATGTAAAACACACTAGACACCGAGGACTTGACTGTCACATTAGAATAATTAAAACATTCACTTTTGTGTCAACGAAGTAAATATTTATACAAGTAGATATACCTGTGATTTTCCTAGACTCTTAGCTATATTTGTAACTGGAAGTTGTCCAAGAAGTCTACTAAGGCTCTTCTCTGTACGAACCATTATTAGCCTAAAAGGCTAAAAAAATCTCGCTAATCTACATGGATGTAGAGACAACTAATTAGGAATTTTATCTAAAAAAGGGAACAGAACATTCAGAGAAGAATACTTGAGAGTAACAATAATAGTAAAGTGAGAGAGACCATTCACTTTGGCCGTTCTTTTGGCTCATTCTTCTTATAATTCTATCCCTGAGTAAAATTCTTCTTAATAAGAAATGTATAGAAGGTTGAGTGTAATAAAATTTATATAAAAAGACTGACTGTAGTAGTAGTGGAATAATGTGTGTGTGTGTGTGTGTTTGGATGTGTATGTGTGTGTGTGAGTGGCTTTGCCTTTGCTTTTAGTTTTGCTATTTGTGTGAATGTATTAGAAAGACTTGAGAGAGAAGCTTATACACTTTATACATTTTAGCGTTTAGCCTTATGATTTTACACGAGTGGAGATCAGTGAGAAAGAATACATGTTGAATGTGCAATCATTATATGCGAGTGTATTGTAAAAGAGTATTATAGGTTGGCCTGCCCTACTTTACTTCTTTTGGTCTCAAGAAGAAGAGTGTTTTTCACATCCAACAGATTTACTAGAGAATATTATCATCATCAGTAGAGACTCACTCTGTACTCTGGTGTATTCTGTATATATACAATATACATGCATACACACGGAGATATGAAATGATGCTGTGAGTGTGGATGATACCCCTCATTTTTACAACTACCAATTTACCTGTCCTGTCTCTCTCTCTCTCTCTCTCTATTCTATCCCTAGCCAGGTTACATCTTACACATTATTACGCTATACCTCAGTCAGT
>JAQGAD010002675.1:0-12638 GCA_034696625.1 Isotomurus palustris
CCGAATATGAGAAAAAACGCCCAATCTATCAAAACACATGTGTGTGTACCATCCAAGTCTTTATATCTAATATCATAGGATCGACTAAGAAGGAATAGTTCGCTCTGTGCTATCGATTTATTGGGAGAAAATACTTACAGAATGTTAGGCTCAGACAAACCATTAACATCTCACAGCTTGACATTAGTCAATGCAAATCTTGGAAGCGTGTGTGCTTAAATATTAGTGGAAATAGAATAACCGAATTGGAATCCTTATCCGTAAAGGAAATACTCACACCTGAGAGCCAATGGTTCATTGTGAAAAAATCTGTTTTGTCGATGCGTCTTTTCGGAAGATTTAGGTAAAAGCAACATTAGAATAAATTGACCTCAGAACAGAGAAATCGTGGAAATCAATAAGAAGTTCTAGAGTTGTGGAGTTCTAAGAGTAGTGAATATTAGAAGAAGAAGCTTGGTTTGTATTACAACGAAAAATGTAGCATGACATGCATTTTTTATTGTTATATACCAAATCCAGAAACAATAAATGTATAGGTAGGGTGATAGTAGATTCATCATTTACTGTTGGCTGTAATCAAATGCGTGTTCTGCATTATTGGTAACAACACAATGCAATGTACATAGAGTGAAGTAGTAAGTAGTTAAAACCTGTCCACCAGGCACGATTATTGTATAAGATAAGTAGAGTTCGATAGGGTCAAAACTCAAATCTAATAGTAAGCAGTATATACACAGAGAACCTAATGAGATTCTTCTTGAACTTATGTTTCATGCATGCCACGCTTTATCTGATTTTGATTAATTGAACTCACTCAAGAGTTTCGTGCGAAACAAAATACTGCTGAAGAAAGGGTTTGTAAGGCCATTCATTCATATTTAGACACTCGCTACAAATTACTTGCTCCACCTAATGCCACGGAATTATACAGGAGACGTGAGAGTGTGTGCACTCCAAATTATTTTAATGTTCTGGGAGTAATACCAGCAGAAGTGTTGAGTGAGAATGTAGGTGGTCAACAGAGTAGACTCATTCTGTTACATATCGTGGGAACAAAACGATATTTCCAACAGCTGTAAAGTATCGTTTCCTACGACAGAAAAGAAACTCCGTAGAGAGACCAGAGAGATAAAATATGAAAGTTTCTTTTTCCCAAACCCATTCATCGTATTAAGAGTTTGGTCCATCGAAGGTTAACAACATTTCCTTCTAATTTACTGAGCTCCTGCGTTGCTTCGCTCCTACTTTTCAAGTACTTATTAATAATACGTGAGCGTCGTGAGCTAAAATATGAAAGATACTTCTCAGGGGCAAAATGTTACATCGTATTCCTTCCATTCATTCGGATCCTTCTACTTACATCAAATACAGCAAAACTTACACCAGCCGCGATATGCCATACATTGATAAATAATCGAAGGCCAATAAAATTACTGGATTGGAAAATACTTTCCAAGATTTGCACTTGAAGAAGTAGCTTTATACTCTTCGCGTATTTAGTATCTGTAACATCTCTTAAAAACAATACGCAAGCTAAGAAAGATACTGTCGTGTAAGTATACAATTTTGGGATAATACAAATAAGAGAAAGTTGACTTTCTCCTTTACCGAGGAATGCATATTCATGTACATAAATTAGGATCTCCAGCCTCAGTTCCACATTGTCTATGCACCATCTCAATATGCAATAAATATTAGTGTATTCCAACAACGGCCCACCAGTGTGCTTTTCCAGAGAGGATGTAAAAAGTGGATCGATTTTCCTTCCATATATGATTCAAGAAAGGCAACCCCTAAAGGCCCGCGTGAAAGTAAAGATGCTGCTGTGTGCAAGTATAAGAAGAAGAAGAAGAAGAAGAAGAAGAAGAAGAAGAAGTGGTGGTGGTGGTGGTGCTTTCCTCCTTGCACATTTGCACAGAGTGGAGTGAGTGAGAGCAGCACTATGGCAACCCGTGAGCATTCATCTGTGAGACTCTCCCAGGAGATCCAGCCCCGTTCCTTCCTCCTGTCTCTCCTATCTTATTCTTCAGTCCTTCTTCTTACGAATCTACCCACACTACACACACACACTCCTTTCGATGATGCAATGCATCTCAGATCTTCCTTTCTTTATCTCAAACAACATCTTGGGTCGTGGGATGTACTAAGAGTCTACAACTAGCACTCTTAGTACCTCTTTTGTAAACAATGATCTTCTCTCTTATCTTTTAGAAGCACGCAATAAATAGAATAAAGTGAGTTCTGTTCTCCTATACACTCCTATCTTCTACTAAATACTGTCTTAGATGTACTAAACCTTTTTTACTTACGGAAGAAAGCACAAAAAATAACTACTTCTGTGTCTTTCTTGTGGATGAGCTTTTTCTGGTTTTTGTGTTTGTGTACGCATTCTAAATTCACCCCTAGCTTGGTGAATTTTCTTTTCCTCAACTCTTATTTTTTGTAGCTTGTTTCGTATTCCGAGACTTTTTTAGATTGTCAAATTAGATTCTGCACAGTTGCACAGCTTTCTTTAATTTTAGGAAAAGGAAAAACCCTGTTTAGTAAGGTTTCTGTTTACCTCATACGTCAGGAATGTTTCACTTCAACAATTGTGCAACGTTGACTTTCCTCATCTCGTCTGAACCTAATTTAAACAAAGCGTACACAGCAGTTTGTTGAATAATGTATTTATTGCGAAAGGACAAGGAGACTGCTCAGAGACCGCAGAATTGGGCTGTAAGTGTTTGTGTGTCTTTTGTTGTTCATGCAGTTGCATGCAAAAATTTCACATGAATGCACTCTAACATATGTGTAGACAAGTAGTGCATCAGTAGGGGAGGTGAAAGAGCCCTTCCTTCCTGTCCTTCACCGGAAATCTCTGGAGGTCATGCATTCGTATCTTCTTTTTATATGTATGTCGTAATATAGTCACCTGCTTCGTGTGTGTATCCATTCACAGACACGGATGTGCATGAGAGCTATCCATGAACCACATTACAAATGGAATCTCACACATACAGAAGTGTTCATTTATTATTCACGTAGAGTATCCCATTTCTCTAAAGATAAGTAGGGGTTCTGAATCCCCACTGTTCACCTACAATTCGCTCGTAACAAAATCCAGCGGACATGTAGGATTGAATAGTAAGAGATTTGTGAGGTACAACAAAAACTACACTGCACTCCCGTAATACTAAGGGGTGAATAATGATAATGTACATAACCATTGAATATTATTGCGTATATATAGGGGATGGCACAATATTATCAAATGTCGGCACGCGTCAACAGCTGCCATCCACAAAAATCTAAAATCACACAGGATAGAAAAATACTCCGACTAGGGGAGATATTATGTTGTTGAATGGGTCTACACTTCCCTGGCATCAGGCCCAGCAACGAGAGACCTTCATTGTCCCTTTCTCGTAGGGGCCTCATCATCGTCGTCACTGCACTCTCACTTTCTCAGACTCTTTTGTGTCCCAGTCAGACGAAAAATCTAACTGCATCCATACATCCTTGTTTCATTTTTTAATAGAGAGATTTATTCGCAGAGTTGCATTCACATTGTCACAGAACTGGTCTGCCTAGTTTCAAGTTTGATAATTGGAACAAAATTCAATTCTCCCCTATCAATCCTTATTGTGTGCAGCAGGATTCAATTGCTCTTGTGATACTTGATAAAGATTATTTAATAACGAGGAGTCTACACTTTAATTGAAAGTCCTATTAGTAGAGAAGAGAGTTTTTTGAAATTTTCGCTTGCGTGTCAGTGTATATCTGATTGATTGTGATTCAGTGTGTATTATCAAATCTCACATAGTGTAACTCTGGCTGTATATACGAATATATGGTGATTCCACTAAAAAGAAGGTTGGGTGACTGAATCTGAAAAACTTATTATTGAAGAAGGAAGGGATGAGAAGAGATAGAGATAGAGAGAGAGAGTTTGAAAGTTGAAGCGAAAGGAAAGAAAACTCATCACATTGATGAACCCTCTTCTGCAGCTGACACAAACTACATCCTCAACATCTCTTTGTGCGTTTTAGTGAAGAGATGGACATGAGGATTTTGCTTAGAAGATGATCCTCCGAATCCCCGGCGTAGTGGTGGTCAGACTTCAGACTCTTCATACTTGCACCCGTTGTCATGTCATATATGTCTGAAGCATTCAAAGTAAGTTTTACACGGTTGGGTAGGAATGTGAAAGTTAAGAAAAAGAAGGAAAAGACCACTAGAGGCAAAAGGAGGAGGTCTAGGATTGCTCGAATATACACAAGAGAGTTTAGAGCCACGTTAGGGATCGAGTGTGTGTGTGTGTGTGTGTGTTGCTCAAGCTGATAATGCAAGAATTCCCTTACAGCCTCTCTGTTTTAGTATTATTCTGGTCATATCATTTGAGCTCATAAATTCCGACTACCTCAGCATCTTTCATCTCCTCATGTTTTCTCCACTTTTACTTCCACTTTAGACGAGAGAACTTTTCCCTACGTAAATTACACAGACAGGGTGGAGAGAGATATACTCTCTA
The DNA here is from genome assembly GCA_034696625.1 of Isotomurus palustris. Lineage (NCBI taxonomy): Eukaryota > Metazoa > Arthropoda > Collembola > Entomobryomorpha > Isotomidae > Isotomurus > Isotomurus palustris. The sequence goes on from JAQGAD010002675.1 coordinate 4,514, forward strand.
TGGTTGTCCATACGCAAAGAAATATTACACGATTTGGTGTAACTTGAGCTAAAATGTTCAAAAGGAATCTTTTTTTCACTGGAAAGGGAAAGAAGAAGAAGAAGAAAAGCACGAAGGAAGAAGTCGAGTGACGCTTGAAGATCGCTTTATTTATTTGGTGCTTTACCTTCTTCAACTTTTTACGTTTTTTCAACAGGATGATATTTTGTAAGTCTGCCTCCGTAGATTCTTAATTAACTCTTGACGTAAAGAGAGAATGAGAGCAAAATACGAAAGTTTTCTCCTGTTACGGCGGTATACTTTCATTATTCCAAAGCCCTTAGATATCGCTTCTTTTATAGAAAAATATGATCAAAAGGAATTACCTCATATGTATCCTTACGGTACAGTTGCTTAATTCAACTTTATTAAAGAAGAGCCCAAATGCTGTCTACTCCTGTCTGCATTCTACATGAAACGTGAACCTAATCGCGTACTACCCCCGTCTTTCATCCTCAAGTACGATTGAGTCTGAGTGATGGAAGTTGGTCCTTTTAAGCCCTTCTCGTCCTGAGAAAGCGTATTAAATAATAAGCACACTCTTCTCGTACTTAAATTCAGAGAGCGGACATGACTGGCATAAGGTTTATGTAGTTAGTTACTGCACACAGAAACATTCACGATGAGGGTAGACTTGAAACACGAGCTCTAATAAGCAAGTCCTTCTCAATCAGTGAGGGAATGTCGAGTCTAGCGAGTATCGCATCCTCTTAGCTACATGCAAATCTTGCAGCAGTGAGAACAACTAGACAAGTTAATATTTATTTTAGAACCCACACAGTTGACAAAACTTTGCTGCAGGCAGATAGTAATTCTGTTTGGTCACAACGAGAATTTTGATGAGCTTTCCACCCCAGAAATTTATGGCAGTATGCATATTTTTATTCATTCGCCTCTTTTCATTCCACTTCACGGTTCATCCTCCGCCAGCAGACATAAATCTACCCGGGGAAAGATTATTTTAATTTTATGTGCTACTGTGTCTTCTTCTTGTAAAAGTAAAACGGGGAGAGGGAAATAAGCTGGTGAAAGGTGAGAATTATTTTTCTACTTGATAAAGAAACTCATCATACTACACAATGATACACACAATATCCACGTTGAAAAAGATAATTTCCATGAGGAGACTACACCGAATTATGCATGAGTCGCTGTGACTTGTTCCACTGTTCCACGAAATTAATGATAAACCACAGAGAGGAGCGTCCTACAGTAAAGTTCGAAGTTAGCTCTCTGTGTCTTTTCTCTTTGTAAACCACTTTAACTCGAAAGCTTTTAACTTTGAGTAGAATTCTGATATAGAAAAGAGCTTAGTGGAAATATTGATGAGTTTGGGGGCAGGCGATATTTGTATAGCAAACGCTTTTAATCTCCATCGGATGTAACAGCGGTTGTTCAATCTCATGCAAAATCATTTAGAGAGTAAAAGTAGGGAATATATATATCTCATCTGTCTACTTTGCATAGAGACACACACAGTCGAAGTTCAACCACGTATGTCCATACACCCCAAACTGTTTTTTGTCTGTAGGGAGCACACGAGTGTGCTTGGTAATGTTAGATTAGACTTCTCCACCACCAAAGACTTCCCTTAGATGTGAGGTAGGTAACCCTTTAGAAGTATATTATACAGAAAGTTCTCTCTCATATATAGCCAATCTGATTCTATTTGAATTTATGTATAGACGGAGAAAAATACATGAAGCCCATCTACAGTGGCTACATAGATTTCCATTCCATTTATAAACAAACTAGGAGCAGTTCTAATCCTTTCCTGTGATTTTCTCTCAGCCCCTGTGGATCCGGAATAGGCACTCATGCATATTTCAACAGAGAGATACTAATTTCCTTGGTATATGTGAAAGGGATGAAGACTAAACTCCTTTGCTACCAACATCATCATTATCATCATTGAGTCTCTACACAACTCCCTGTTCCTTTTGTTCTTCACTACCTCCACATCCACACACACACACCACTTTTCCATCCACATCCACAGACCATCCAGGAGACCTCTTCCATCTCTCCTTTGGCCTAAAAACTTGCATGAACACTGCCGTGTGTATCTATTATTATATTATTATAGTCGCTCTAGTGCATGATGAACAATACAGACAATGAATGTGTGTGTTGTTCCTGGTATTCGCCCTAAAACCCATCTACTATAAACTCTCTCTCTCTCTCTCTCTCTTTCTCTCTTGTTTGCTGGCTCGTTAGTAAGGTTCATTTTTACTTTGTCTGCACAGCAGAGCAATCTCTTCCTCGTCCGTCCATTTGCATTTTAAAGTAATGAGTAACTCCTCGTTAAAATTATTTTCTGGTGCCCTCGACTAAACGGGAGAGCAACTGGAGAATAATCACGGACTCCGGGAGAGTATAATCTTCCAGGCCAACAACGTCATATTCATTAGAGAGAAAGGAGAGTTGGAATTAACAGAGTATGAATGAAGAGAGGCACACAAGATTTGATCAAGTGAAAGTCTTATTTGCATTGCTAACTGTAAGCTATTGTTTGACTTGATGCTTGATGAACTAACTTCATCTCCGTATCCATACTTAGTTCAAAATGTTTTTAATGCAAAAGTTCGAATTAATTGTGATGGCGTGGATTTAACTATTCAACTATTCTCTCGCCATCGCACTTTCACACGTACACAGACTCATTTAGTTAGTTAGAGCAGCTACAATTTATATAAGAACTTTCGAAATGAAACTAGTATATATACAAAGTGTGAGGAAATAGAACTCATTACTTCTCTTCATGTAATGTTGTGTGTAGCAGCATGGAAAAAATGACAAGTTGTTTCATTCTTGTACACGTAATCTCGTATTCTTGTCTGCTGTTAATGACGAAAAGAATCTATGAAGTTCCATCTTCCTTCCCTCACAAAGATTACAATCAGAGACGTAACTGTATTATATGATCTTCTGTCTAAATATAAAAGTTCCACCTTTCCATCTGGTTCCGCTGGAGAAAGCAGCAGTGATTCGAGTGTATTTCTAGAAATGTGACAGGAGTATTTCGAGAAAGTAAAAAGTAAAATTGAATGGAGGAAGCATTTCTGAGGATGTGTGTGACACTGGGAAATCAGTGTTCGCGTGTGTCGTTTGCGTAACAAGGAATCAGTTGTCAGGATGTATAGGACAGAGAGGGAGATATAGGATTTCGGTGGAAGAAAGTGTTGCTAACTGACAGACGGAGTGTGTGATAGAAGGACAGGTTTCCCAATAATAGTAGTAAGGACTAGTAAGGAGGCAGCGAGCAGCATGACCTGCTGCCTGTCTGTCGGATTTGATCGGTTTCCACTTCTCCTACGGAGGACTTGTTGTTATGCGTCTCTCTCTCTCTCCCTGTAAGATTAGCATTGGTGAGAAAGTTAATAATTCATGAAGATGAATATCTTTATGGGAGAGTATCTGTCAATTCATAGCGTGGTAGAGATGAAATTTATCAGAGAGTACCTTTAGTGAAACAATATGGTACTTGAGATGGGGAGCTGTGAATTCGAGATTTCATTGGGCATTTCTGTCTGTAAACAGGTGCCATCGTAATGTACGCAGATGCAGATCCCCAGACAGGAGCAAGGAAGAAGAAGGATGGAAGACCCAGCCGAGCCAGCCAGCTTGGAGCCCCAGATATTAGCAAGCGTTGCTCACTTTTACTCGGGTGAAAGCACAGTCAGTCAGTCTCTTGTTGGCACATTTAAGCCTTTCCTCTTTTAACACCTCCACATATAAAGGGTTGAACACTCGCATTTGTTGAATTATTTCTAACTTGTTGTACCTTCGTCCTTCTTCCTGGTGGTGTGCTACTACAACCAGTGCGTTCCTCATACCTACCTAACTACCGTCTCCAGATACAATCACTAAAGTCCACACACCCTTAAGTACACCCAAATCACAAGGCTCTACTCACTAAACTCGCCTGGGATTCCTTAATGTCTCTTATTTCGCCGGAACTTTCTCTCCCTGTTTCTCCATAAGGTGTGGACCCTGTGACAAAACATACGAGTTCCTTTTCTCTTTAGTATTCCGTGAGTTCGGGCAAAATTTATCCCATAAATTTCATTGTGTCATCGTAATCGTGGTGGAATTTTTTGTACCGACCAGGAGACTCTCTCTCTCTCTCTCTCTCTCTCTAACGATCAACAAGACTGGAAGAAGAAGAAGAAGAAAGGGAAGAAGGTCAAAGGAGAGCCTGTGGACTTCAGCAAGACGACGAATAGTCCCCTTTCGGTTTTCACTGTTGGCCTTGATGTATATTAGAAGTCATAAGGCACGCGGTGAATGCCAAAAGCGGTGACACTTATTGCACCATTTATTTTACTCTCCCTCTCATTTTTTGCCAAATCTGGATTTACTATGTACAACCAAAAATTCTCACCACTCCTACTTCGCTGCTTTTACGATACAACCAACCAACACACGTTCAACTGGAAACTCCTTTCATTTAAATGTAAAGTCTACCTATCCATTAAAGCTCCTTCTGTGGACGTGTCGTGATTTCTTTAGAAGTTCTTTCGACAAAAAATCAATAAATCTACCGTCTGCTCTCAAAATTTTTCTCTTCAGGTAAGCTCCTTCGGTAACAGGTAGCCTGTTGTGTGTGCAAAAGAAATTTTATAGAAAATAAAGAGCAGTTTCTATCATTCTAAAAAATCATGCTTGCGTTTTCAATCTCATTGATCAGTTGCACTATACAGCTGTTGCATAAATTCATTCCGGCTTCAATTCAAATTCATAATTATGGTTTAAAAAAATCTGAACAAAGCAAAGTCTTGTTTAGTGCAATTTTATTTTAAGAGAACAACAGCTCAGCATCTCAATGCCAACTTACTTTTGAGTTCAGTTCATTACAGCAAGACTGAACTTGTCGATTCTCCTAGCAAAACTACAAAAGTCTGCTAACTAAGACTTGTCAATTCATTTATTTCACATCTTTTGAAGTGTCCGTAACAAGAACAATTCCCACTGGATACATTTATTAGAAATAATGACATCTCAATAAAACTAGCAAGAGAGTGAGAAACAACGAGAGTATAGTATTGCTTGCTAGTACGTACGGCGTGAATGAGAAAGAAACGATTTTGCAGCACTTTGTGGTTGACATGAATTCAACCACTTTGTCACGTACAGCTAAGTCCATCCAAAGTAGCTGTGTGGTGGAAAAGTTAGTCCTCTGCGACAAAGAAAGTAGCTGGAGAAATGAAGTTGGGAAAAGAAAATTAATTTCATCAAAATGTCTCATCAGTAAATCTCAAGGTTCTTCAGAGACACGTACTTTAGTAAATCTGCCCTTGCTGGCACACGGTTGACGGGTACTGTACTTTCCTCCCGTAGCACCTAATCCTCTGGGAGATTTGCTGTGGCTAAGTTTTCATTCACTACCTCTCCACCCGAGGAGACATATGGAAAACTTGAGCTCCTGCCTGCTGCTGTATTTTTTTCTATTTTTTATACTAATAACACATCAGTTTGATCTCATCCTCAATTTCTCCGTTTGGAATGGAATAAGCTTCCATAATCTTCTTCATAAATGTGTATCCTGCTGCCTGAGCTAGACAATGTATATTTAATAAGAAGAAGGACGTTCTCAAGAATGCTGAGCTAGAGAATACTAAAGATGAGTATTTGTAATATTCGTAGTCTTCCCGATTGACAGCATACGTAGAATTGTAGAATGTCTTACGTATGAACTAGATTGAAATCCATCCATATATACTTTGGTGCTCCTTACATTTTTCCCAATGCTTCGCTTCGAGCAACATTAATCAAATAATGTGGACATTTGTGTGTGGGGATGTTGTTGCTCTCTGGCGAAGTTACGAATGCCCAGGATTCCAGAACGAGTGTGGAATTCAATTTAAGTTTGAATAAAATGACGGCTGCTGAGGATTCGTTCGATCCCAGGACGAGAGAATTCGTTATACATTGCCCTCCTCAGCATTAGTGAGCTGCATGTTGCGAAAGAGTTGTTGGAGGAGCACAAATAGAAAGTTGGATTACATCCCGGGCAGAAGAATTGGATGAAACCCTGAGAGCTGTGGTCAGACTCACACTGGCCACCCATCCATATTATAATATTTGGAAACTTATTCAGACCGAGCCCATAAATGTCCTCAGGGATGGTTGACTGCGAAAGGAATGATGGCCAGGGTTGCATTAGATTTTGAGATACAAGGAAAAAGTCAAGTCAAAGGATGAGCTGATTCGGCAGACTTTTACTCCTTCCTTCCTACTTCTGTCTCCTACGGACCCGATTAGGAACAAAATGTATAGAAAATTATGGCAAAAGTTTCTCTCAAACTCTTTCGAGACAAAATTTTTGTGTGAGGAAAAGAGAGAGATACTTTTCCTCTTCCACGTCTTTCTTTCACAATCCCTGTTGGGCATTGTCATTAAATGAACTGGCTCTTCAGTTTGGATCTAATCTTTCACAGTTGACAATGAAACTTTCTCCTGTCCATTTCCTCTCTCTCTCTCTCTCCTTTCGTTGTATCATAATCAAGAGCCGTACTTCCTAACATTAAAACTCCTTGCAATCCCTGCTGGCAGTCTCAACACTCTCCCTGTTGAATATTATTAACCCAAAAATTGATTTCCTCTTCAAAGCCTCTCACGTTCACGTTTTCCTCTAAAATGCAGTTTAAAATTTAAGTGGATGGCTACATAGAAACTTCTTTGCCTTCACCAAACACCACCCACTAATCTATCTTATACATACTGAGAGTGTCCATTAACCACTCATTTCGAGTTTTCCCTTCACAAAATTACGTGAAACACTCATTTTCACGTGAACACGAGTTTTTCTTGAAGGGAAAGCTACGTCTGGAGTGTGTAAAACTCCCTCAACATCCTTCCCAATTTAAAACTCAGTCTTGGCAGACTCATTAGGGAGGTAAAAAATGAAAACTCCGTCAGTTGATTAGGTAAGGAGGAGAAGGGAGATGAGTTGAGGGCCTCTGGACCACAGGCACACAAAGTCTGGGGGAAGTCATATGAGCATAAAGCAGACATTGAAAGACATGTAAGAAAGTTTAGACCCGAGAGAAACAAACGGAATAAATGGAAGATGATGGAGATGGACTGAGTAAGTGAAGAAAAGTGGTGAGAGTCGTTGGAGGAAGATGAGGAATCATACAAGTTTCGCTTGGGAAATGACCCCCGTGGGTATCATTTTCTCCTAGATTAAAACCACAACTCAATAAAGCCTGATGATACTTATAGGATATTCTTCACGCTCATTAATACTTTCTCCACCACAGTCCATCTCCCACTTTTTGTCTTACACATTGAGATAATAATGTACGACCATGTTTCTCTCCACCGACCAACCTCCTCCAGGGCTCCCTACCAAATTTTAACCATTTCTCTCCTTCGCCTGCCCTTTTTCACGGAGTGTGAAAGGCAGTAAAACACTGTGAGAGGAAGTAGGAACAACCCAGCTCTTCCTTGCCAACAATAAACCTTTTATTAATCCCTTTCCCTGCTAATAGTAGTTCCTTTCAGGTCTCCGTCTTCCACGTTTATTAATGCTCACCACTATAACCTTTGCCTTTTATCTCAACCAATGTCATGAACTCACAGTCTTACTGTCTGATTCCACTTCTGGGAAAAGACTTTCACCGTTAATTTTACCTTGCCCACTTGCTCTAAACACTGTACAAGTTGTTAAATGTACTTTTACCCTCTCAAATGCAACTCTGAAGTACCTCTTCATTTTCATAATCACTTCTAATGTCCTAATACTCCATATCTTCCATTATGATTCCTCAAGCTCTCTCAAAATTACATGGAAATCGTCCAGAGGAAATTGAAATTGTATTAAAACCGAGGAATTTCATCAGCTTCACTTTATTACTTCAAGATGGATTATTCAGTTGCGTCATATCCTTAAGCTGTACTCCAGGCTTCCAACGAATATTTCAGACACATCCGTTCATCAGACTCCTTAGTATTAGTTTCTCGCGGAACTCGTCTACAGATATTTTGATATCCTGGAAATATCCACACAGCTTTCCTTGTCCGTAACTAATCTCATGACGGCCTCAACAGCCTATCATCTATTATGTATCCTGTTGAACTT
>JAQGAD010002676.1:0-12637 GCA_034696625.1 Isotomurus palustris
AAATTTGCGTGAGAATGGACGAATACTTGGTGGTGGTGGTGATGAGTGTGTGAACGGGAAGGAGATGAGTTGAGTTGGGGGCTTTCCAGTGTGGCCCTCTCAGCTGACGTGTCTCACGCTGCCTCGTGGCTTCCACCGAGGCACTCTGCGACGCTCAGGCCGAGTGAGTCCGATTGAAAAACCCCAAACTCAACTCATCACCACCACCACCAATCTGTCTCACCCCCGCTCATCATATTTCACGTCTTTTAATTTTAAAAAAATTCAAATTGTATCTCCTTCGTTAATTTGACAGATAATTAAAATTTGTTTTTTTGTGAATGGTAGCTTCATGATACCTTCAAAAAGTTGGGGACTTAGAATTTCGATTTATTGTTTTTTTTTCGTAGATAATAAGCAACTTGCGTATTATCTCAGTGATTAAGAAATAAATCGAAATTATTAGTTCCTAACTTTTTGAAGGTATCATGAAGCTACCATTCACAAAAGACAAAAAAGATACAGTTTGAAATTTTAACATTGCCCTTTATGGAGATTGGGAGAGGCCACTTTTGGTAGGGGCGTAAGGAATTCTGTCATCGAATGGAACCTTAATAATCTAAAGAAAAAAAAGTTAAATTAACTTGCCCATTGGAAGCCAATTGAACATAATTTTTGCCAGGGATAATGGCCCGGCACAAATTAACTTACACTACTTGCAAAACTAATGAATTATTTAATATTTAATATTAACTAGTGCTTTTATATTAAATGAGACTACTTACAGTTTATTAACTACCTTGGACAAAGAGTACGCATACGCTTTTATGCTCCTCTTTCACGTTGCACTATGGAAACCTTAAAGTAATTATTCTTAACAAACTGTTTGCTACCATTTAATTTTTTACTAAATTAATGAAGCCTGTAATGTTCAATTTAATTTCGGAATAAGATCAAGAGCCAAGCGTTGTCATCGATTATTCCTTTTCTGTATCAGAAGATTTGATTTAGACAGTTTAAGCCCCGAGGAATGAAGTTGCAGATGCTTTAGAAAATTGTCTCCTATGGACATTCATCACGCTACAACAAGCTAAAATATTGTACGTTATCACAACTGGCAGGGGTTCAAGCATAGTTCTTCTGACATTAACCTAAAACATTCCAGCAGTAAATTTAAACACTGGAGAATCTGGTGATAAACAAGGTAACTGTAATTTTTAATGTGATAATCTTCCCCATGCTTTAATCATACTTAATTTTAGTTTGCTTAAGAATCCACTTATCTGCTGCATTAAAAAGCCAAATCTGTGGAATGCCTGACTGTTTTTTGTTCTCTTCCTCATCCAACTAAGGGAATAAAATTCCGAGCATAAAAAATTTCATCAAACCTTATTAACTATTTATTAAAAAAATCGTTTAGCATAGTTGATGAACAAAAAGCAGCTGTGGGAAGTTTACCTTTAGAAGTTAGTGTTTAACCTTGAAGAAAAGTCGAAAATCGGCTTCACGTACTTTGCTCGTTTGAAATAGATTCATTGGAATAAGAGGAACGATGACACATTCACCGCACCCAGTGTGAAAATTTGGCGTCGAATATTTTACACAGGAAACAAAACCATTTCTACCTGCCAACTTTTTTCTGCTCATCGTTTTATACGAATTAAAAATTCAATTTCCAATTACTTGTCGGCCTGAGTAAAACTGCTAGTGTTTTTGATGTTGCTGCCTGATGTGTAGTACACAATAATAAATTATGTGCCGCTAACCTGCCTCTGCTAATCAAAGTTAGGAAACTCAAATATTGTGTTTAATTCGATTCACAAAAAGAGAAGAAAGGCCAGGCTATTAAAAGTCACTAAATAAATTTTTAGACGTCAGTGATATTTATTCATCGTGTCTTAGGCCAGGAGTTTTTTTTACATGATCTTCATTGACACATTTTGTAGTATATTCGGCTTTAATATTAGACCACAATAAAAGAAATATGCCTTTGAATAAAAACAGGTCGGTTGTAGAATTTTTCGATGTATTAGCAAAGTTTCAACGTTTAAAACGGACGTGCTGACAGATATATAAAATTCGTAAATTGAAATTAAGAAACTTTCTGTCCAGAATTTTTACGAATATTTGTTCCCAATTGCTGTTTGAAAAGTAGACTCCTGGAAACTGATTAACATTAAGCTGATGGAGCGAGAGGTGACAAGAACAATGGACACAGGAGATAAAAAAAGTAAAAAGAAGCCAATTCGGTATGCCAATCTCTTGAAGTTAGAAAAAATTAGAAATCATAAATACATTTTCGGGACTTGAAGCATTTCTCAATTAATATTTTTGGAACTATATTGTTTCTTATTCTGACTTATAAAAATGCGACTAATAGACAACGGGGAACTTACTTTATTTAACAAAAATATAAAATAATCGAATAGAAATTCAAACTAGATTGGCGTGTCCTATCGGAACGCACAGGGCATATTCCACTCGTCCAAGATAACGGGTTTTTTAGCCCAGTCAATTTGGAGTCTTGCGCTGCCAATTCCCCGATTTTGACATTTGCATCAAACAATTTAATCTGTAGTAATCAAATGTGATGGAAAGCAAAATTTTTTGAACATCTGTGTCCTCTAGGAGATAGGTGGGGGTCGATTGTGTGCAACCCGTTGGGTTCCATTGCTTCCAACTTGCCTATGAAAATTGTCATGGATAAAACTAATAATTAAAATTTTGAACTGCCTGGTAATTGGACAATATGGTTTAAATGCCCTTTGCAGTAGGAAATTTCTCGCTTCTGAATATCCGTTTACAAACATTCCTCAGATTGGGTTGCCGGTTTTTGCAGATAATTACAAATAAATTGGGCAATTTGATTTAAAAGTCACTTGCAGTCGGAAAGTGTCCGCTTCTGAATAACCGTTTATAAAATTACTCAGATTGGGTTGCCGGTCTCCGAAGTCGATTACACATATTTTTTGGAAACAAGTACTTCCCGACAAAACACGTGGGGTTAGTTGAGGCTTTAGAGGCTTAAAATTGTGTGGGCTATAGAGACTGCTTTGCATTAAGTTTTTTAATTAAATTTCGTGCAAAACAGAACAATTTTATCGTTTACCCTTTACAAAGGCTGTTGTTATTAACCAAGATAAATTCTTAGGTAATTATCCATCCTCGGAAAAATTTAAGCACACCCTCTTATGTTTGTTTTTCAGGTTGGACGAAGGAAAAACACCACAGCTGTAATTATTTGGCATCAAAGGCTACAGGCCTTTATTTTGCCAATTAGATGTATGTATGTATGTGACAAGAAAATTAGGACAAACAGTTTTTACTGAAATTATTTTTCGCAGCTAGAGAGTTTTGTTCATACTGTGTAAGACTGAAGGTATTATTTCCAAGCTATTCATTAAAATAATCACTCATGTATATGGAATCTTACGAAGGCTACAATTAGGTTAACATACAGAAACAAAGTAGGAAATTAATACAAACTCGTATTGTTCGTCCATTTATTTAAAAAAATTTCAAGCAGTGTTAACTAGTGATGCAAGAGTTTCGTTTATTTTTCGTTTAAACAAACGTTTTTCGTTTTCGTTTTCGAAAATAAGGAAACGAAACGAAAACGCAATACGGAAACGAATCGAAACTCTTGCATCCTATAGTGTGCAACTGTTTCGTTTAACACACGCGTTTAAACGGCAGTTTAACGATTCGTTTCCAGATTTTAGTAGACGAAACCAAAAACCAAACGCAAATTTGGAAACGAAACAAAACTCTTGCATCGTTAACCAGTTATAACGTATATAAGTTCTGCATAGACGTTTTTCTTTCGAGAGAGTAAGTTTCAACTTACATTCAGTTTTACATTGAATTCGATTAGCTTTCGAAATTATATTCCCAGTTACAAATAAAATTTTAGATACGTGGGGATTGATGAATATTTTTTGGCAAATGTGAGTTGAAGAGACTACGGAAGGACCAGAAACCAATTCTACAGACTCTATCAAGTTTTCATTTAAACTTTGAGTTTTACTTTTGCAGCTTAAAGCAACAATCAAACGCTGACGGAAATTTGACTGCATACTCCTTAGATCAATTATTCTGTGGAAAGTAAAGTAGGGATTAATGTTATAATTCGTATCGTTAAGAGTTATGTTTCGTGAACAAGCGGCAACTTTGCAAGACGCCCGGCTTCAGTACGGACTTGAACTGTAACGAAATCCATTTATAAGATGTTGAAAGGCTTGATTCTTCGTTTGTGTGTAACACAATTCATCTTTTTTTGTGGCCTCACTAAAATATCGAGTGCAAAGCAAACGACACTAAAATTTTTCCCATCATGCACAAGGTACTTTAAAGTGTTAAGAGGAGACTTTGAATTAGAAAGCACACTTCAATATTTCTTGCAAGCTCCATTTGAATCAGAGTTAGCAAAAAACCAAATTCAGAGTTCAGCATTTATATTCAATGCAACCCCAGCCAACGGAAGGTACGAGAATTGCTTCATTACAATTCTCGTTGGAGACACAATTAATAAAAAGGATGATTGGAACTTAGTGCTGTTTCTTAGATCCGAATATGAACTAACTTACACAAGAAAGTTTGTTTCAATTTTTGTATTCATATGGAAGATACCAAAGTTAAAATTTCTTTTCTGGTTACAAGAAACATTAAATGACATATCCGTTGCGTTCTTAGCGGTAAAACCCTATCAAAACAGCGAATTAATCGAAATTAGTGTGTACAGCTACTGGACTCATGAGAAGAAACTAGTTGCTTTAAGCACCGCCACTACAATTACCTCTGATATTGTTTGGATGGACTACATAAGGAAATTCGTTAGATCAGTTCCTTACGGTGTTTACTTTGTAACCACTTGGTATCATCCAACTGGGTTCCTACTCATAAATGATTACGAGAAGTCATGTTCCCGATATAATGGTACGAAGATAAAAGAAAAGCAAAACCTTGCGTCCTCAGTCCTTGAATGTTCATTCTTGGCGTGGTTCAGTCTGATTGGCAATACTGTCGACTCGAATTTGACAATTGCAATTACGTCATCATTGAAATATGACCCTTACTGGATTGTTGCTGCAGGGAGCCTTAGCTCCAATTATCCGCTTATTAAAGTTTATGTCAATAATTTGATCCTGGATAACGAAAAAACAGAAGGAATAGTTTATTGCCGTAAGAAATCATCAAAGTTTTATGTTTCAGTGGACAGGTGGCAAGTTTATAATGGTTACGTTTGGGCCACACTTTGTTTAATGTTAGTTAGTTTATTGGTTTATATGACTCTGGATAAATTTCAAGTGACTCCTGAGAATGTTAGCTGCTTAAAATGTCTGAAATGGATGGGTGAAGGTGTTTTCATTGTTATTTGCAGCTTTTGCCGACAGAATTACAGGAAGCGAAAAATTATTTTGGCAATGTTAAGCTATTTTGGCGTGTTATTTATGAGTTTGTATGAAAACAAAATAACCAGCGACATTTTAGTTCCTTACGAATCGCAGCCATTCTCAGTTTATGACTTGACACAAAATAACTACACGTTTATGTTGGGAGGTAGTATGAAAGATGAGTATTATATAGAAAGGTTTAGTTTGTTGAATAACGGCAAGAAGTTAAAGAAGACTCTACTAAATCTTCGTCGAAGGACGTTTGGATCTATTATAGACAGTTTAAAGATATTAACTACTTTGGGTCATAATTTGACTGCATATCAATATTTTAACCCCCAACAATTATACGCTACAACCCATAAGCTGGAAATTTCAAATAAATATCCAAACTCTAAATGCTTTTCAATCATTAATGCCTCCAACACAAATTTAGTTTTTCATGTTTACCATGGAATTCTCTCAGAAGAGTTTAAAATAAGAACTCAGCAACTTATTGAGTTCGGTTTTAAGAAATTTTATTCTGATAGTGTAAGGGGTTTGAGCATATTGATTGCTCAACGATACAACAGACTACAGAAAACTAACGAAGTAAGAACGAGCACAAACAAAGTGAAAAATACGATACTATTGAACCACTTGTTATTAATTTTTAAACTATTTTTCGCCATGTCTATCACTTGTATCTGTTCCTGCTTAATTGAACGGGTTTGTTTTAAAAGGCAACGTCTTCTTTGTGTGTATTTTATCAAATCTAAAACATTACAGGTTTTTAAGCTCCATGCAATGGCATTGCGGGCCATTTCAATAAAACATTGATTTATGTTTATACATTAATAGGAATAGTGGCAGAAAGTAAAGTCAACGCAGCTAATTTATTACAATGATATTGGCAAGAAAAAAGGCTTTAATGAAATATTATTTTAAGTATTTTAAGTATTTAGTAAAATGGGTAATCGGTATGAAAAGTAAAGGAACGAAAAGTAAAGGAATTGGAAGTAAAGAATGAAAAGTAACGGAATAGAAAGTAAAGGGGAATGGAAAGTAACACGGAATGAAAAGTAAATCTGTGAAAAATAAAGGAATGAAAAGTAAAATTTTGCAGGCTTCTTCAAAAAGCGATTGCCTTGCAATAATTGTAAACTAAATTGTGTTACAATGATTAAGTCACTTATAACAAGTGCTTAAGTCTTAAGAGGCAGATTTTCATGAATAAGTTAATTTGTCATAACTAACTATTGATTGCACCGAACATTCTGAACTTTTTATCAGATGAAAGAATAGTGATTGTACACCATAATTGAGTAAAATTAAGTCGCCAGCAGCTGCATTGACCTTAGTAACCGAGTTAGAGTGTGTTTCTAAGGAATGCCAAAAAGCTTGTTCAGGGTTTAACTCGAACAGTTTCAGTCCGATTAAGTTCAAACTTCGTAACGAGATTACTCAGTGAGTCTCATTGTGCCTATCAAATTTTGAAAGTCCTAGCTTAATGAAAACCCTTGTAATAACGGTTTAAGTTGTATTGGCGAACTAAATAAAGTTACTTTAACTGTAATTATCTGTTACAAATCTCACACATGAGTAGATTTTATGCTATCTACGTCCGCTTCAAGTATATAGCAACCGGTGCATAAGTTTTTAAATTGTTACTAAGGGTCAAGGTGGACTGAATAATTACACCTTTCAAAGGCTTTTAATCACAATAAGCAAGCGTAAGATGTCTTTGCAAACACTACGCATCTAATTTCTCTCAAACATAAAGCGTAAAAAATATCATGAAAAAGCACTTCAAGCCATGAGCTAATCTTTTTACATTCGCTATTTTCCCTTCAAAGAGCCAATTCATATAAATTGTGTTTTTGTACTGCTGCTAGTATCTTTGAAATACCTGGACTTAGAGAATCTGCTTGGTATAGATTTTTTACTTAGTTACTCCTACTAAATGCGTAGAATATGGTAAAATGAAAATATTTGAAGTAGACAATAAAGCCAGTACCAATATCTTCCATCTGTTATCATCCACACACATAACTTAATTAACCCAGGGGAGTAGGGAAAACTAACCTAATATTTAGTCTATCATGGCGATTTCCCCTGCCAACCGTGTTCATATGCTGGATCCTTAACAATCTATAAAACGCTGTTAAACTTCACTGATTCTTTTCAAATCATCGTCTTTTAAAGTTGGGTTTGAAATTGGTATGACTTTTTTTCACAAATCTGCATACTTCGGGAGTAAATTGGCATGCAATTCTTGGGGTGAATCTGATGAATCGGAATCAACCGGAAGGACAGAAGGAATGATTGACGGATGGATGGGTGCTTAAACCCTTAGAACCAGGATTAAAAATGAAACACAGTGTATAGGGAAAATGTTTTTATTAAAGTTAAATACAAAGTGTAATCAACAAGTTTGACTTATTAGTATTTGTATTTTTTTCTACCCTCCTCGTCACCACAATCTGGATCGTCGCAGCATTCATCTTCGTCACAGCAACTAGGATCACAATCGCGTGGTAGCGCCTTTAAAAGAAAGAGACCTTGGATTGGCTTTGTTTGTCCACTCCGCAATAACTGGTGCTGTTGATTTTGATTGCTAAAAACCGAAACGAATTACAAAGGACTTACAAACTGATTAGATTTATGAATTATTAAAACCGTAACAAATATCTTACCTCGGAAAAGTGTATCCGTAGCTAACCAAGCAAATAGCAAGAATGGCTAGTGCGAAGAACAGCTTGAAGATATTTTGCTTCATCATTAGAGCAGTGGGATCGAATAGGATTGAACAGAAAAGTATGAATATTTAGATTTAATAAAAATTACTTCTGCTTTTATACTCCTTTTTGTTTAGTGATTTACATGCCTACCTGCTACTTAATTCCAGGTAGAACTCTTTCTAAGAATTTCGCCGTAAAGCATAGTACCGTTTTAGTGAGAAATGAGCATGTAGGTTTGATTTTGCTCCGATTGAAAACCAGTTTTACAGATAAAAGACCTGCTAGGTTTTAGAGTTTTCTTACATCCTCACAATAAGCTTTTTCAAGATAGAAGATAACTGGGTCATATGAGTAGAACAACATGTTATTATTGATTCCGATGTGTTTGAACTCATCATCCAGTTATGGTGAGCAAAATATGCTGATACGATGAATGATATAATGAGTTCATGATGAACACACTGAAGTTAATCACTACTTTTTATACAGTTAGCAACAAGTTTATTGTGAAAGTGTGGACAGCATTTGTGAGCTTTGTAATTGAACATTCGCCTAGAAAAAGGTGCCATCAAAACTTTTTCGGTCGCGTTTAAATAGCCAGTTGCTTAGCAACAGGCCTTCAAGGCACCTTCTTCTAGGCGGCTATTCAATTATCCTACCTGTGTGCAAATAAATGACTACTGCACAGTTTATCTGACGCATACTTCATACGACTGAGTTGAAAGTCGAATTAAAAGTGTTGAGTGTGTTAACCAAGCATGACATGGATCATAAAGCAGGAGGACACACAATTAAAACATGCAGACATATATTCTTGTCATCACTTTTCCTTTCACTCCTCAGCAAATGAAAGAAGGAATGAGAGGAGTGAGGAAACACTTAAGGACTCCTTTCCAAGAAAGACGCATTTTTATTTTTAGCAAAAACCAAGTAACAATTTTTATTATTCCATCCTTCTTGACCCACCGAGCTGCACTCAACTAGTCTCTACTTGACAACTCACATCACCATCCTTTCACAAATTCTGGCGGTTCTAAATTAAACATTCTTGTAATGTGTTTAGAGAAGTAAGAAGTTCACTGCGTAGTTGATCGTTTAAAAAAAATATAAACATGGTCAAAACCAGATATTTTTCTGTTAATTCCAATACTTCTAAATTGTCGACAACAGCGTCCCAATCACACCGACTTCTGATGGTATTTAATTTAGTTGATTAAGCAATTTTACGTAATTAATGCCCACAAGTTTTATATTTATAGCGTGGGGTGTGTTTGGTAATAATTTCAGATGGAAGACGTTCTGGAGCCGATATTGTGTTATTTGGACACATCGTCTTTGAAATCATGTCGACTGACGTGTTCTTCGTGGACTCCTGTGGCTACCCGTTTCCTCATGAAACGGACATATTGTGCGTTTCCATCGATGGAGTACAAATCAAGAGCAACAATCGGTTTTCTTACGAAGGCAATTACTTCTCTCAAAATAGACGAAGATCTCCTTGATGAATTAATTGCAAAGAGGATCCCTCTTTCCTTTCTCTCCCATTGCAAATCAATTTCTATGTCTTTTATTGCCAAGCAGAATGGAATTTCTGGATTGAACTTCTTTGTGAACTTAACTTCCTCCACTAATTGTCCTCAACTTAATCATTTGCGAATCGACTTCAAATACTGCGGAAAAGGTCGAGGTCTGAATTTCACTCGGGGTCTGTATAATCGTCTCCTACACTTCAGACCTTCTCCCAAGTCTCCGCCACCACCGCAGGAGGTGTATTCAATTCGGAATCCGAGTAACTTACGAAGTCTCCATTTAATTTTCGAAAATCAAATTAATTTCTTAGAAGTTTCAACAAAGTTCCTTCAAGTTTTTCTGCAGAAGAAAGTTGTAGCTCATTTGAAAGAGCTTGTGATCGAGTTTGAAGGGTTGGGAAGTTATTTTCAGTTTCATACAGAGTACAAAAGTGTTATTGAGATGCTTCAGAAGTGTGAAGATGTTTTGGGTTCCCTCACCGTGTTTAAGATTCAAGGAAATATTCCATTTGGGGTGGAACATATTGGGACTGAAGACCTCACAACTTTCCTCAGTTTTGTCGCCTTAAATGAACTTCCAGGAACGAGTGTCAGTTTAGGATTGACAAAGGAAATTAAAGAGCTTCAGGTTGGATCGTGGCTTATAGCAGAACAGAAAGAAGGTGATTTGAATCCTCCAGAGTTTCTTCCTGGAATTTTAACACCCACCGTGGCCTCTGTTTTGCAGACGTTGGATTTAAGTGGATTTTATCTTCATCAAGGAAACGCTAATATTTATCCGTCGGTTTCTTTTCCACACATGCCTTGTCTTCGGAAATTAACCGTGGAGGAAGTGACTCTACTTTGCATTAGAAACTTTCCAATGATTTTTAAAAATTCAAGTGGAATTCGAGTATTCAGAGTGAAAAACAGTTCGGCTGACCGGATGGAGCAACCGTTTCTGGGAATTGAGGAAGGACTGAGGATTCACCAGTGGAAGGAGGAATGGGATATTGCGGAATACCCGTCACTTCGTCGTCTGGAGCTCGGAGACTCGTCTCATGTCAAAGATTGCTGGACACTTCGGAAGATGACTGAAATATTTCCGAATGTTGAAGTATTCCAGTTCACAATTGATGAGAGGTCAAGAAGACTTCCAAGAAATCATCCAATGGCTTCGTGTCAAGTTAACAACGTTCCTCTCCAGAAGATCGTGGAGGGACTGGAAGGATGGAAGTCCCTTAAACAACTGAGTCTGACTTACTGGCCACTTTATACGATTGATGAGCTTCTTGACCATTTTATTGGATGTGCTGAGAAACTAAAGAGTCTTCGTTTGTACGACTTTCGACGGAGGGACAATTACATCCCAATTGTCCTTTGGAGGGATGTCTATAGTGACCAGCACTTAATCCAAATTAAGGAGAAGTTGCTTGAACTGAAAAAATCTTCGGAAATTGTATTCCTTCTTCAGAAATTTAAATGTTCTCATCTGCAGCGCAACGATGAAAACCGCAAACTTCTCCAAAAATGTTCAATAATGGAGGAACTGTTTGAGTTCGCAGAGAAAAATGGAATCTCAAATTTTCGAAAAGGAATGGAGTTAAAAGTTTACTGAGGATGTTTTAATTTGAATTCATCGATTCCAGTAAACATCCAAAGATGTATTCAATTTATTTTCAACACTTTTCACTTTCAAATTTTTAATAATCAGTATGAAATTATTAATTTGTGTTGGTTACATTAATAATTGTTAGACTATAAATGTTAGGACTTTTTGCTGTTCTATGCACATACCAAGATCCTCACGTTACTTATTATTAGTACTTGCTTACAAATCAAAGATGATAAACAGTAACCAAACTTTAAACTTCTAAATATTCGCCTTTTATTTATTAAAGTTATGTTTACAGTAGTATGTGCGCCACTATACATTTGTCACAGCTATAAGCCTTCAAATCAAAGAACACATTTTTATAAGCAGCTCTTGTGAAATAAATTTTAAAATGTAGGAATTGAATCGTACTTGAAGATAACTAAGAATATCTTGTTGCAGTCAATCAGATTGACCCTATTGAAATTGGCACCAATAGTTTTATTAATACTGCAGAATATCCGTTGTCTCAAACAACATTGGGATAAGATACAAAAAGCAAGTAGTAATTGTTCATTGATTTCTGGACGGATAGAATCTAGAATTTTCGACACGCTATGAATTAAAACGCTGAAGTAAATTATATCATTGGCTTTATTTATTGACATATATGGTTTAAAATGAATTTATAACATACCCTAGATTGTCTACGGTTCGTCTATCGATTTCATTCATTCTGTGGTCATTAATAGAAAAGATAAAATGCATTCAGAGGTGTTATTAAAGCTCGAAAGATGAAAAACGACCACTTGTATCACTTGTGTATGTCCGAAAGTAAAGTTTCCACTTGCATCTTAATGTAAAAGCAGTTGTATGGGTTTAACTAAGTAACGGACTATGAATAATAAAGATCCTTGCACTCATGGAAGTCACGTTTTGTATTCAGATATAAACTTAGGAACACATTTATAAATACAGAAAATAAAATCTACATCAACCACACTATCATCACACAAAAATTATTTATCAGGCAAGCCTGTGATGAATATTTGTATGCATATTTCGTAGTATAATAATATAACTATTTTATAAGGTATGCAGATTGAAAAGTAAACGATTGATAAATAAATGAATAGTAGGTAAGTAAAGATCGATAAGTAAACGAGTAATAAGTAAATTGGATTTTTAAGTAGAGGTGAACAATAAGTAAACGATTAATAAGTAAGTGATCGATAAGGTAATCAACATATCTCATTTAATTTCTTAAAAAATATAGCCCAATCAATGCGAAAAAACCACGATTTTGTAAGTTTATTGGGCTACATTTTCAAAGTGTGAATGAAATTTGCAAATGTTTTCACTATCAAATCAAGATAAATTCGTTGTGGTCAGTTCTTGATATTTTTGGCAGTCGTAGGTTTGAAACTCAGGGAGGAGATACAC
>JAQGAD010002677.1:0-12632 GCA_034696625.1 Isotomurus palustris
TGAGTGAGTGAGAATGAAGTCTCATAGTCGCATCAACTATCAACTATTATAAACATGCATACAAAACCTTATGGTCAGGAGTTGGATATTATTTGTAGGACTTACGTATGTATGTGTGGAGAGTGAGCCATCATAAGAAACCACAGGTTCACAGTATCAAGTCTATCGAGTGTCGAGGTTGACGTGATAAATACCAATTGTGCTCCCAAAGACGTTGCAAATTGTGATTGTATAATTTATGACGATGGTTTGGTGATGCTAGGGATTCCTTAAGAACACAAATTTTGTCTTGTATAAAGTGCGAAGAAATAATTGGCCAGTAATGAGTTCGTAGAGACGGAGACTGGTTAGTTGGGTGTGTGTGTCTGAAGTTGGAAGTGTCTTATTTGACAATTAGTTCGGAAATTTTGAAGAGCAAAGAAAGATGAAGAAACTTTTGAAACCGTTTATAAGTAAAGATAAATATGGTGGCTGTGGAAAAGACAAGGGACCCAGATTTTATTATAATCCCGACGAAGATGATCAAAGCAGTCGTGGCTCATCTAAAGAAAAGTCGCCTGTGAACTTTACAGGCTCCGGAAGTTTTAGCGAGTCTCTGCGTCCTAATAATGCGGTGGATAGTCTCATACGGTGTAGTTTGAGTCCTCAGGTTCGGCTATACTGTGCTTAGAGTGTAATTACTTAATTACTGAGTGATTCATAGCATTTAATTATAATATGGCCCGAACAATAGTCAGTTATTATTGCCTAATTAACTAAAAATCACGTTTTGCTTGCAGTTACCTACTACGGGAGAGGCACAAGGAAGCGGCGTCGGCAATATGGGTAACAGAACATCCGGGGGTCAAGTGGAAGTTGATGAATCTGGACCACCTCCAACTCCAGTCCAACTGACACAAGACGCTCCCAGCTTAGATTCAGTGCTACGGCCGTCGAAGAGTTGTAGCGGCGAAGTTCCTTTATCCCTTGACTTAGAACCGGAAGACGAGGTAGAAGTTCCTCCTCCGATGGAACCGATTTCGGACCAGGTGTTAGCAGCTGCTGCAGCAGGAGGAAGTGGGAGCAGTAGTGGAGTTGGAAAAAGTGAAGATTCGATAGCTAAAAGGGTAAGGAGACGTAAATTTTGGTGTTCAAAATATCTTTTCCGGGATTCCGGGTCATCTATTGTATATATCAGTATCAAGATGATCATCATGTCTAATGGTGATGGTGAAGGTGGGTGGTTAGAGATTGAATGTGTTAAATATGTGTCTATTATTCTTGGTTGTGTGCTATGACAATGTAGTCGGTGAGTATGCCTTTGAAAGGCACTGAAGGTTCATCCACTTCAACTGCAGAATTAGCCACGGAACTCGAACAAATCGTCCGTGAGAGAATGGTTGGTGATGGTGTTGGTCTTCTCTATTCCTCTTTCACTTCCTCCACCCTTTCTCTCAAGTCTTTTATCGCTTTCCTTATCTTCGCTTTTGTCATTCACCTCCTTGCTTTCTCCTATAAATATTAAATACACCTTGTTATGATTATACCTTACTGCATACGCCTTTCCTTGTAATATGCCAAATGCTAATAAAGATTAATGTTGTTCTCTTTAAGCCTTACCCTCAATGCAATTTCACTCACTAACTCTACTCTTAATCACTGTTCTCCTTTCATCGCTGGGAAAATGTGCTTGTGTGTGAATTGTGAAGTGGCTATACAATTGAATTATGAGTTGTATTTACAATTTTAAATCCCTGTATACCTAACTATGTGCATGAAGAAGATATGGAAGAGAAGCATGTGACACTGTTGAGGCACATTATTTTTAATTTTAAAGTAGAAAGCAAAGCAGTAGAGTATCCCTTATGGAAAATTGTGAGTCAGTAGGATAACTGGTGATGCATTTCCCGCAGGAACAACACGGAGAGTCAAGTGTGGTAGACCGAATGAACGAGTTGTCCATGGGAGGAGGTGGTGAATCAAGTACAACGAGTAACGGAGGTGGAGGAGGCCCTTCAGCGGAGGACGAAGTGGCCAAGAAACGAAGTTATGTGATGCGAGAGTTGGTAGAAACTGAACGTGACTACGTGAGGGACCTGAAAGAAATTGTCGAGGGGTACTTGGTGATTATGAGAGATCCTAACTCGGACATCTCCATGCCTGAGGACTTAAAGGCTGGCAAAGATAAAATCATCTTTGGCAATCTGGAAGCAATCTTCGAGTGGCATCGGGAGTAAGTTTTTGTTTTAATCACGTCTGAAAAAGATTATTGCCACGAGTCACGGAGTCAAGAGCAATTTTTAATCAATTGTTTTTCTTATCGATTGCAGCGTGTTTTGCAAAGCCTTGGAAAGATGTCTGGAACATCCCGAGGAGCTAGGGGGTCTTTTTAGGAAATACGAAAGAAGGTTGTATATGTACGTCGTCTACTGCCAAAATAAGCCCATGTCCGAGTTTATTGTTTCAGAACACATCGACACCTATTTCGAAGTAAGTCGAATAAGGGAGGATTAGTCGGAGAGACCGATAAGGAGAAGGGATAGATAATTAACTGAATTTATGGTGGATTTCAGGAAATAAGACTTAGACTAGGTCACAAACTTACCCTGTGTGACTTGTTAATAAAGCCGGTTCAGAGGATTATGAAGTACCAACTTCTGCTAAAAGACATTCTGAAGTACACAGAGAGGATGGGGCTGACAGATGAAATCAAAACGCTTCGAGATGCGACCAGAGTGATGCATGTGGTGCCTAAAGAGGCTAATGACATGATGAATGTAGGCAGACTTCAAGGTTTCGACGTGAGTTACTAAGCACAAAGAGAAATCATCTTTATGCCTCATTTCAGGCACCTACATGAATCGGCGACTGATTGGACATTTGGTTTTGATTTCAGGGCAAGATAACAGCTCAAGGGAAGTTGCTGCTGTCAGGAAGTTTGTTGTGCTGCGAAGGGACGTCTGGGGCTAATTTCAAAGGGAAGGAGTTGCAGGTGTTCCTCTTCGAGCAAAGTATCATTCTAAGCGATTCCGTGGGCAAGAAAAGTCAATTCTCGAATCCGGTGTACATCTACAAAGCCCATATTCAGGTGAGACTCCATTTATGGACACACTTTTTATGATATTCTCGACTGAGAGAAATTAATAGTGGCGAATAGACTATGGACATACGACGACGACGATTTTGCAAATGAGCATTTTTTGCTCGGTGTTTTTACGTGACACGCCTTCTTGAGCTGAAGGAGTTACATTTTACATTCTGCATCAAAAATATTTTTAGTGATTGTGTTATGTGTTGTTGCAAATTGTAGAATCAATTGTAGAGTTTTGTCTTGTTTTTACTTCGTACCTCGTAAAACTGTTGATGTTGACAAATGACACGCCTTTCCAGTTAGTGATATCCTCAGCACACTAACGATTCGGGATAAGACGTACCTCCCAATATTATTCTTTAGTAGTAATTGTGAATTGATGTGTAGGTTAACAAAATGAGTGTGACGGAGAGTGTGGAGGACGCTGGGGGAGATACAACGAAGTTTATCCTGAAGTCGACAGATCCGAAAAAGCCGAATCTGTCGTATGTTTGCCAAGCATCAAGTCGTGAAGCGAAGGATGAATGGGTATCTCAATTGCAAGATATTTTGCAAACACAAAAGGACTTCCTGAAAGCCATCCAATCACCCATAAAATATCAGCAAAAGAAACTGACCAAAGAAGTGTAAGAACAAATGCTGAGTCGAGAACACACACACACTCTCTCTATCATAAAGATATACTCTTCTATCTACTCACGCTCTCTTTTTCTATCTCTTTCCCCATGTCCGAGTCTCATCCTTTTCTTCCTTCACTCACTTCCTCCGAGAACTTCCAATTTCTCTCCAGTTTCCTCAATGAATTTGTAAAGAATGCTCATCACCACTTTACTATCTTCTTCACCCACTGACGGTATTATTAATTACTACATGTATGTATCCTATATCTGTATGTATATGTCTCCATATAATATATATACTCCGTAGGGCTCGTGCGTAGTCGTCTATTACGTAATGCGCGTCTAATAGCCTTTAAGTCTCTTAAGAGTAGGCAAAGTGCTTCTATATGAAACGATGAGGGACGTGTCGAATGATGAGAGCTTCAATTAACTATAAAAATCCATTTCTAGACTTTTAGTCTTCTAGTCTTCTGCCGCTTCACTATATATTCGTTCGTTTATCCTTATAAAAATATATCGCAGTACGAGAGTTCAGTTATCGTATTATTAGTTTCGTTTCCGTCTCTGCTAAAAGGATATAAAACTGAAAAGTAAAAAGTGCTATCACCATCAACAAACAATGCGTAGGGTTTAAATACAAAAATTCTTAGCTAGAAATCTTCTTGTTCCACTGGCGATGATTCTGATGATTTCTGAGTAGACGTGCAACATTGTATTATGATTACCTCTTTCGTATTATAAAATACGCCACTATTGACTATACATTAATATTTATTGTATTGACAACATTGACAAAGAAATGATTGTGATGACACAGTAAACTAATTATTAATTTTAGAGGCATGCAACATTGAACGCGTAAGTCTGCTGTATGTAGCCAGTGTAGTAGGACAGGGTGAGAATGGAAAATAATTATATAGTTATCGCGATTTTGTTATTCAACTGCTTCTGAATGTGAAGGAAGGTTGTGCGCTTTTAAACAATACATATTACTCTTATTACACAAACACTTTTTAAGTGTTAAGCAATTTATGAAATTCCATGAAACTTGTTGCAACAAAGTATAGGCGAGCGATTGATGGAGATTTTGTATAGAGAACAACAACTAACGAACAAACGATATTCGAGCATTGCTAACTACATAGTATACATTATACAATAATTAACTAACTAATGTAAATGTAAGCTTTACTACCACAAGGCGTTTATTAATTGTACAAACTAGTAATGCACACACAGAGAGAAAGAGCAATTTCGCATAATTGTTTAAAGTCTATAAGCTTCACTTTCCTTTGTATCGTCGTTGTCGCATAAAAATCAGAATGATAAATGTACCTAAAAGATTGCGTGCAAAAAGATGTTTCTAACGTTGTTGAGTGTAGTTTGTAGGGCTGCTGATTGATGAATGATAAGTTAATTGCCAGTTGCCATATTCAGTGAAAGTAAATAGCCTACAATTATTAATTTCTTGATATTGAAAGTTTTAAAGGAGCCAAAAAGTTTTTGGAGAGAAGGCCACCGAGCAGTGTGTAATAATTAATGTTCTCCCGTTTTAAGTATTCTTTAATCGTTTCTACTGATAAGTTATTATTGGACACGGGGCGGTCAACGGTGACGGGGGTGAAGGAGAAACAGAAATCGTACTACTACCACTAAAATATAATAATTACTGACTTAAAAATTGTTAAGAATATTGTACTACTATCTTACTACTGTATGCTATATTAACTTTTGGTGACTATTCTTCTGTTCTCATGAGAATATACCGACTGATTTTCATATTACATTCAAAGCCAACTATCACGGTAATTAGAGTGCAGTGGGGGTATCCATCTACCTTCTTCTAGTATAAGAATACCTTTCTTAAACTTCCCTTATCTTTCTTAATTACTTCTTATGGATTCCAAGACTGATTCAATGCTTGAATAGTTGATCGTTTAAGTAACTAACTGGTAACCCAGTTTCTGGAAAGCTTTTACAGTATACTTTCGGGGGTAGATTGATACATCTCACTTGTACTTCTGTACTTAATCCTTCATTTATTCCCATGAAAAGCAACGCAAGTTGCTCGAGACTTCACAACAAGCTCATCAAGACTTTCAACCGACAGATAACCACATTAGGTATCTACAATTTCTTATAGCCTGTGACATTGTTTCTTATTCGTGTTGCGTGTCTTTGTGTTTTGCGTCGAATCTTGATTCTTGGGTTCTCTTTCCTTTTCTTTCCTCCTTCCTCAAATCACTTCCTCTCTCATCTCTCAACAAAACCTTTCTTGTCTTTTATTGTTTGTTATGCCATTATGTGAATGCGTTTGCTTTGTTGTCATTATGTTCTTATGTGTGAAACGTGTTTTGTGTTGTGTCTAGCATGGTTTTGATTGTGATTTTAATGTACTTGTGTTTTGTGGTTTTGCCATTTTGCGGTGATTAGCTGGGAATGTGGGGTTGGGAATGGCACATCTGCGACTTCTACTGCACCATCTACTCCTGCCAACGCCAACACAGCTTCTGTTTTACTCCATCAAACTCCTTCTTCTTTGCTTAACTCTTCTTCGACTAAATCCGTCAAAATTGTTCCTGCTCACAATCACTCCCCACGAAATAGTTCGGGGCCTTCCTCCAACAACAAGTCAGGACTCAAGTCTCCAAGCACTTGGTCCCTTCAAGGGTTTACTTCCACTGATGTCATCGCGTCGTCCCTTAAACCTAGGAAGCTCTCAAGCCCTCAAGAAGATGCCGATGACAGCGGAGGCTTCCTGGATCGTTTACTCCCACCCACTCCGGTGAATTTTAAACCGCTCTCAGATTCTCCTAAGGCGGAAATGTAACATAGCATTAACACCTCTTGCTTCAGCTTAAACATTGTCTAGTAGTTGTTTAGTGTATGTATATAGTTACAGGTTGGGGTTCGGGTGAATGGCTTTATCTGTTTCATTAACAAACTAATGAATTGTTCGTGTGTTTCGTTTAACTAATTCTGAGTGACTCAGATTTCAAGAATGTTTTATTTATTACGCTTAAATGACATCTATAGGAGATCGGATCTGGCGTACCTCTCCGCTCCGATTCAACTGTAAAGCCCGAATCATTCCTAAATGACAATAAGACTGACGACGTTCACGCTAAGACGGGAAAACGGGACTCAGTACAAATTCACAGCAACAATGATGATCATTCACATCATCACAGCACTCAGCATGCCAGTAACTCAACGCCTGTGAAGAAACCGTGGAGCTTTCGATTCAGGAAACCTTCATTCAAGAAAGACACGAAGGAGCCTCTTGTGCCCTTAGATTGCGTTTTGGGAGATGTTACCGTTACCTCAGATCCAGTCACTCTGTCTTCCTACGACGACGACGAGTACACGCCAGTGTTCATCCAGCACTTGGAGAAAAGTGTCAAATGTCTCAGTGGAGATCAAGTAATCCTCCAATGTGTTCTCTCTACCTCAACAAACAACCGTTTGTACAAGAACGACCCTCCTGTGATATTCTGGAAAGATGCGTTCGGTCACTTAATAAGAAGCAATGAGAACCACACCGTGTCTTATTCAGAGGACGATGGGTTATGTTCCTTACTTATCCACCATGCGAGACTCTCCGACTCCGGAAGATACACGTGTACTGCCGTAACTGACGGTGGAAGTGCCTCGACAACTGGTGTCCTTAGTGTTACTCCGCTATCTCCACCTCGACCCGGACCTCCTCAAGTCATAAGTGTTTTAAGTGAATCCGTAACCCTTCTGTGGACACCTAAGAAAGACGCCGAAGAAAGTTGCTCGCCCTCAATAGTCAAGTTCTTCACGGTGGAACATTGCATAGCCGAATCGGAAATGTGGACAAGCTGTGCAGTAGTTGATGGCTATTCTTGCCAAGTCCATCATCTCGTGTCTGGCCAGATGTACTCGTTTAGAATAATCGCTCATGGCGAAGGAAGAACACGGAGTGATCCATCTGACCCATCTGACTCTGTAATAGTTCCAGTTCCTTCTTCTTCATCTCCAATCTCTTCGAGTCCTCCCACTCCAACGAGAGAAGAAGAACAAGGAAAAGACTTTCACCGGAAGTATGTTGAACTTGAAGACCTCAACAGGGGACGATTCAGCGTCATTCGAAAATGCCAAGAAGTTTCGTCAGGGAAAGAAATGGTCGTGAAATGTGTTCCCAGAAAAAGATGGAAGAAACAGTTTGTCCAAAAAGAGTTCCAGATTTTAAGTGCAATCAACACCAACTTCGTCGCGTCACCTGTGGAATTCTGTGACACCGTAGTCCACTCCGTGATCGTAATGGAAATGTGAGACTCTCAGACTTACCTCATTAAAATTAACTACTTCCTTGCGCTTTCTAGCACATACAAATATTGTGCACAGCAAAGGACTCTGGTAACTAGTAAGAAAGTAAGAATAACCTGAAACTTGTTGTTATTTAGGGTGAAAGGCACAGGCATTTTGTCATACATGTGTGAACACGAAACTTATTTCGAGAGTCACGTTGCTGCTCTAATGGAACAGTTGCTGCAGGCTTTGGAACACATTCACGCATTGGAAATTGCTCATCTTGATCTAGAAGTGAGTAGTAGCAGTAGAAACACAGAAGCTATTAGCTGCGTATCTACTACTATTAAAATAATTACATTAACTCTTCTCGGTTACTTTGAAATTGGATTCCCTGTAATTTTGTAATTTGTAATTAGCCATCAAACATCCTGGTGAACAACGAAGGCCAACTGAAACTTGTGGACTTTGGAGATGCGTGTTACGTTGCAGAAGGATCGCCAGATTGTCTTCCCCAAACGCTTCCTTGCTTCGAATTTGCGTCTCCTGAAGTTCTTCTCAGGCAAAAATGCAGCGTGTCCTCGGACATGTGGAGTCTTGGAGTAATAATGTTTCTTCTGCTTAGGTAAGCGGAAACTCGGGTACACTTCAGCCTCAGTGAGTCTACTAGTTTCTTCTGATTCAGTAAACTTTGTTCATTTCTGTAGCGGAAAGTTTCCTTTTTACACTCCAAACTTTGACAAAATGAGTGCAAACATCATTACGGGTAACTACAAGTTTCCTTCGGATGCTACTTTCTCCTCTGAAGGGAAGGAGGTGATCAAGAAGCTCCTGGTGACTACGTCTTCTCAACGACTCTCTGCCACACAAGCTCTTCAAACCTCGTGGATTCACAGAGTAAGCTTACAACTCTCAAGAAGTCTAACAACAGATCATTAAGCTTAGAAATTTAAAAACATGTTTTTATTACAGAAACAAGAATTATCTTCGTCACTTCCATCACACAAACTCCGACCTTACACAGTAAACAGGACAATCGAAAACGGACTGAGACGATATACAAATATGCAACGAAAACCCTCAGATAGTTCCACAACCACCTGAAAGTTTATTCACAATTCGCACCCATACGAATATGCTTACCGAATTACACACACTCTCAGTATCAGTTTACTAGTTTATAGATTATTAGCCCACATAGTAGTAGCAAAGCAATATAAATATTATTACATACCTCTTCTGTATTAAAAATTAAACCTGAGACAGAGACTGATATATTTTGTACTCAATCAAGTTGATATTGCACGACAATTTATTAGATAGCTTATCCGTTTATACCTTTAAGTATACATAAAATACCTTATCAATATCAAAACATTATCACAAGGAAACCTACAATAAGATTTAAGGCAAAACAGAACGCGCAAACTACAGCAATACTCGTTGTTACTTAATGTGCAATAAAATATATGATGATTCATGTGTAGTAATCAGTAAAAAAACCTATGAATGAAAGAAAAAGTGTATTTTTTTCACGTAATCAAAATACTCCACATCCAGCCTGCATAATTTCACGGGATTCTGCACATCCACGCGTGTATTTTTAGGTTAAAACTTGTTTTTCAGGAATTTCCTGAGTCATCTCGAAGAGTCCTGATCACATTCATCACAGGTAGTCGTCTCCTGCATCTCCATCCTATCCAACTATTCAACATTAAACTACCTACCTACTTTTAGCTTTCAATAGAGAGAGGTGATCGTTACACAGTTAGACACGAAACCCTACAAAAAGAATAGGCGAAAGGGTTGAATGAAACGGAGACAGGGCAGATGGGCAAACTTGTCCAGCACCAACATTCTCTCCAGGTAACTCGTGTATTGTTGTGTGCTAGCTACGGAAGAGAGGGAGACAGATGGGTAGCGATGAAGTAAGTAACTGTTGAAGGTACTGCTGCTGCGGTGATGATCGTGGCTTACGGAGACAGTAACACGATTAGATGTCCGGAACTTGCTGCACTAATCCAACTTCCTCACTCGTCCCTCACTTCCGGAGGAACCACAGATGCTCCATCCCCTTCTCCATTGCTGCTCCCTACCTGCTTACCTACCTTTGCTTAATGTGAACATTAACTCTCTCCTGTCTGCCTACCTCCAATACACTCCAATTACCATCCATTCTATTCATCTCTAACTGCTCTCTCATTTCACAGTTGTCAACTAACTCCTGCCCATACGCCTCCTCATGGAGAAAGTCCCTTAAGTTCCACAAAGACCGAATTCGGGGTATCCTGAGACCTCCCTCATTCCTCCTGACCCTTGACCATGGTTATGACACTCGCCCTGGAGTCTTGGGAAATCCACTCTCTCCGTCAAGGCTGCAATTTATACTCAAAACACTTTCGCATCTGCGCCCTCACAGTTCACAAGGTCGACGAAATCGGGCGACGCTCTAAGGCTTACAAAGCCCTTCAAGATCTCAACAAGACTTCCTTCGACGTGATAAGTTCCACAACTTCCTCCTCAGTCCGCAGTATGTACTTCCGTGAGCGAGAAAAGCCTGTCGTCGACTCCGACACTTTCTTAGCCTTAGCCTTACCCAAAATCCTTATGGGATGTCTCATAATCTTCCTGAATGGACTGGCCATCCTCACACTCATCCGGAGCAACGGATGGCTCCGTCGACGAGTCTTCTTCCTCCCGTCGACCACTCAGGGTCTCCTCCATTCCCTCTTCGTCACTTATCTCCTCTTGGGACTCCTCACCTTATACTCCCAAGTGTCCCTGGGGGCGTGGGTCCTAGCGGAATTCCGGTTCTTCGATGACAAACAAGGACAAGAGTGTCTTGTAGTTAATTCCACCCTAATTGCATTAAGTGTTGCTGTCTCCCTTCATCTCCTATCATTGGCTGTTGACAAGACTCTCGCGTCCTACTTGTCTTACAACAAGTACTCTGAGATCACAAAAGGTACTTACTAATATAATTAGCCCTCCACTTAATTAATTACTCATTAACTAATTACCTAATTAACTCCTTAATCTCCTCCAGGAACAGTTCCCTTATGGCTCACAGCAATTTGGGTTCCCTGTGGAATCCTCGGAGCCCTTCCTCTCGCCGGTTGGAGAGAATCCTTTGCCTTTTGCATTTTCACCGAGCAGTTTAACGCAGATTACCTCCGCTTCGTCTCGGGATTCTTCCTCGGCTCAATTGTCGCCATTCCATGTCTGTTTCTCTACTTCCTCGCCTTCCTCCGTCGTTCTCCAGTCCTCCAGGGCCACCAACAGACTCTCTACCGTTGGCACAGAAAACTCCAGTCCCACCACAAACTCACCTTTGTAACCATCCTCGCCTTCAACGTCGTCTGCTGGACTCCTTTCCACATTTACCTTCTCCTCGCCTGTCCTTCCTGTCCACTCTCCTCCTTCTCCAGTGGATTCCTCCTCGAGTATCTCTTCGTCATCGCCCTCCTTCCAGCCATCGCCATTCCCATCATGTTCACCATTCGCTCCAACGTCCTCAACCAATGCGCTGGAAAAGTCGCAAGGAAAACACACACAAATCCACTCAGCCAAAAGTCCTCTTCTCTGTTCTTCGTAGATAATTCAACTGCGACAACAACTCTGTCCTCAACGTTGTACAAAGACACGCTCAGTTCGAAGAAAGGAGCTTTCTTCGTCCCCAGGTATCTTCCAATGACACTTCCAGACTCTTCGTCCTCAAACACTCAGAAGAGCACGAACAAGTACATCAAGAACCATCAGAGGAACACTAATTCCAGGTGAGACTGGGGTTACGCGAGACTCTCTTTAATTAAGTCTTAATTATAAGGCCCTAATTAATCTCTAATTACTTTAAATTACCCCAGAAGAACCGGAGGACTTGTAGTCGACCCTCCAGGCCGCACAAACGGCGGTTACAAGGCGCACACGGAAGAAGAACCCGTTTACGCCAACACCCACACGATGTCTTCTTCCTCAACAGCCAAAGAAGGTCGGAGGGCGCTTCCTCCGTCTCAAGAGACTGACAGCCAATGTGGATTCCCCATAAAGAAATCCCTGCGACCTGCAAAAGCTCCGAGGAGATTGGCACCCCCTCCTCCGTCCCAGCCACCCCCACCGCCCCCCACAAACACAAACCCCTCCGAAGACGACCTACACTACTACTCCACCCTCAACCACTAAAAAACTATTTTAGCTGAGCTAGTTAACCAATTTAACACCCTTCTTCCCTATCTACACATAACACATAAGTTAAAGTCACACACGAGAGAGAAGATGAGATGACCAGCCGCATAATAACTCAATTTATATGGTAATCCATCCATCCACACATTCCACAGCCACTCGGGAGACTTTCTTAGAGAGTACAAATAAGTCACAAGAATTCTTGTAGTCACACTTTTGTTAATGCTAATAGTTTTTTATGCGTGCCCACAACTGCTGCTGCACTCACCTTAATGTTACGAGAGATAAGAGATGATTACAGCCTACAGGTGTGTGTGTGTGTGTGTGTGTAGGAAAGGTATGCAGGCTGCTGCATTGTTGTACTTATTGAGTGTGTATGATATGTAATGTAAGGCTAAGGTGTGTGTGGTGTGTGTGTGTGCAGGCTACGTAGTCTCATTGTTGAATTTTTAAGGTTTTTGCATTGTTACTTGTCCTGAGGTGGA
>JAQGAD010002678.1:0-12617 GCA_034696625.1 Isotomurus palustris
GTAGGACATTCGCCCGGTTAGCGACAGGTCTGGGTTTCGATTCCCAGTCGAGCTTATTTTTGCAATAATCCTTACACGGTGCTGCTTAGAAACGTGCTTAAGCTCAGTTTCTAGGGTCATTCCTCAATCCACGTGTTCAATGGTCAGCCAACATTAATAACGGCTTGTTTCTTGAATTCCAGCAGAAAAAAGTTTCTCATTTAGTTATGAAATACATGAGATATAATAATTTAAAGAAATTAACAAATTCTGCATGTTGGGATTTGATACGCTTGACTTAAGGTCTCCAACTGAAATTTGTTTCCAAAAGACACAATGTAATCGCTTTTTCAAGCATATTGTAAAGTTTCGTGGCCGTAGTTTTTCTAGTGTTTGAATAAATCGTGACACATACAGGCAGACATCAGGACACATTACGTACTTCTGTAAGCCCAAATACCTGGGCTAAAAACCATATAAATTTATTATGGGCTGAGATCAAGGTTGCCCACAATTAGAAACTTAGGGGTCCATTGACAATTGTTATAATTTCTATGTTGATCATGGTAGCTTTGCTATTTTATCACACTATAACTATAGGATTGTTGCTTGCGTTTTATAGTAATATTTGGTCCGGCTCTGTTGTATTTCAGACGAATTTGAAACCACTTCCATCCAAAAGTCTCAAACCAGCAATTCAAAGGAGAGTTCTTGCGCCATTAAATGCACAAAGAATTATGAATCGTTTTAGATCCGATTTTGTTGCGGAATTCACTCACAATCAATCGTTTTTGTGTAATTTCTAATGGAACAAAGCTTACTTGGAACTATAGGGTGTTTCATTTCCAACGCAACATTTTCAAACAAGCGGTACTCCAGACTGGTTTAATGAAAATTTTATCCAAGCATATTTTTAGACTCTTGACAAGTTTCTGTTTCATATAGTGGAGTTTCAAATTTTTTGTCTGTTTGCTTATCCCAGCACAAGCACTGCTAATGCAAGTTGGAGAAATTGCTCCTGGATGTGTTACCAAGCATATGTAAGCTTTTTATCAAAGCATAAATTTTACTAGAAACTAATGAAGTTTTTTAATCATAAATTTTACTTAAAACTAATGAAGTTTATAAATCATAAGTTTTACTTGAAACTGATGACGCTTTAAATTTAATCATAAGATAAATGTTACGTGAAACTAATGAAGCTTTTAATCTAATTATAAATATTACTTGAAACTAATGACGCTTTAATCTAATCATAAATTTTACTTGAAACTAATGAAGCTTTTAATCTAATCATAAATTTTACGTGAAACTACAGAAGTTTTTAATCTAACCATAAATTTTACTTGAAACTAATTAATGTTCTTCCTGTGGACATAATTATTTTGAAGCATAATGTAAATCCCGTAAGTCGACTTAGCTTATAGCAATTTCCCACAGAAAGCACAGGTGTTTGGCATGATTTTATCGTAAGCTTTTCATGCTTCTTAAGAAAAGTGCATTTTTTTCAACCACAAAATTTTTGTTCTTTCAAAATAAACAGATATCTTAGCAGCAAATGAGAAGACTGCATTAAGAATACCCATAATTGCTAAAGCACCCACTAACGCGACAATGAAAGCCACAACCTTGTTTGCGGACAAGGGACTGTTTTGTTTCAGTATTTTGATCCATGTGCAGTTGCACATACTGGCGAGACCTGTTGCCACACCCACAGTTGATGGCAACAGTACTGTTTTGATTAATCTCAACATCTCAAATAGCAGATGAGCTTATCCGCAGATATCGTTTGGCTGGAGGAGCTTCCATATCTAAAATTTAGCATTGTTTCTGAAACTGATCATAAAAACAAGTTTCAAAAATTACCAAAGTGCAAGTAGCGATTTTGTTATTCGAAATGCCATTCGAACGTAAGTGTACACCGTCAGAAGAAGTGGAAATCTCAGCGTTTTGAACTAGAATACTTGAAAAACAACTTTTACAGCTTTTTTGAATACTCTGCTTTGAACGGACCAAATTGTTGCTGATACTCATTTCCACAGTATTTTGTCCAAGACCAAGTTATGTGCAACGGAATATTCATAATTATTGCAACTGCTCCAAACTCAAGTATCTAACTGATCGATCATACATTCCCAGCAGAATGCCCATCCACTTATCTGTCGTCAGATAGGAGTAGAACATTTTCGATTCAACTAAGTGGGATAAAATTGTAATTGCATTATTACCTAATGGCATTATTAGGTAGACGAAATCCGTGGCTTAAGATGGCGCAAAAGGAACAAATGGAAAGTTTTAAATTAGAAATCATGGGAATATTTTTCTATTAGATACCAATCCCTAATGATCAGTATCAGAATTTCTGCATAACCAAATGCACAAACTAGCTCACAGAAAAGGACGCTTCCTTATTTTACAATTTGAGGCTTTCCTGTTGTCATTTTTTTTTAAATCTTAAGCCACGGAGTTTAGTTACTTTAAAGCATCATATCTAATGTATTACTTAAGAAGGACGTGTAGAAGTTAGTTTCTTCTTCAACTAACGAAACAATCGTCTTTCAAGCTCGAATCAAATCAAAATGCATGAAAAAGCACAGCGTCAGGAATAAAATGTAACCAATAAGCGCGGTGCCGATGGGAAACCCAACAACCGCTTCAATTGAGTATGCATCAGGGAGCCTGAATATCAAAGTTACAATGAACGAGCCAACAAACAATAAGTAGGCATACGGAAGTGCCGAGGATTGCAGAACTGGACAAATTTCCGCAGATTTGTTGAATTCGTTTACAGTTTTCAACACGCCGAAAGGACAGACCCTCACTTGTGAGTTTTTGGCCAAGGTTTTAGAAAATAAATGATCCAGCGTTCTTTCAGAAAAGTGCATTTTGTTTCTTTGTGCTCTAGTAAATCGTTTCCAATTGCGTTCGTTTAGTTCGCAGTGGTTTTCGAGATTGTTGTTGCAGATGTTTTCGAGATGATTTTTTGTTTAGTTTGGCTATTTAAATTTTTATTTTTCGACCTGATTTAACCTAATTATGACAAGTAATGGCAGCCCTGAACTTCTGTTGGGCTGATGTCAAGAACCAAATTTCCAATTTGGATATTTATATTGAAGGAATTGGCGTTTTTGGCAAAGTGCAATGGCCATGACACATTCTAATCATGAAATTAACTTTATATTTATTAGACGTAAGCGTTAGACGTTTATTCTTTCATCTTGTGTAGTGACGCAGATTACAACTAGAAATCCTATAAATATCAGAAATGTAAAAAGCGAACCAAATGATAATCTGCAAATCCATAGGGACCTGGGGATTAGTTTTATTCCCCAACTGGTTGTGATGAATTTAGATCCGCTTAGTTTTGTATTAGATACATTCAATCCTTATTTTAGTTACTATTTCAACAAGTACAATGTGTTCATATTTGGCTTCTGCATCGTTGCACAAACAATAGTTATTCTCAATGGATTTAGAACAATGCTTTTTATTTTCCTTTCTTTCGTCCTTGCAACTAAAGTACAACGCAATGCAATAAAACTTCTCACGAATCACAAGCACAAATTAGCCTTCACAACGCTTGTCAAATTATACCGAAAATTCTACATTTTCATTCAGGACGTGCATAAAGAAATTGTGACTCCCGTAGTTTAATCCTTTTAGATATTTCACTTCATTTGGAAATATTATCTTTTTGAGAAACCTACCAAGTGAATATTTTATGCTTGTGTTATTTATTACGAGTCTTGTGCCATTCCCTCAAGAAATAGTCTCAAACAGCAATAAGTCATTTCACAGCTAGTTCCATGTAAGTGTGAAAGTGAATTCTGTCATTGTAATGTTTGTCAACTCTCTGTACTCAAAGCGGAGCAAACAAAATCCCCCAAATGGGAAACGAGAATTAACAACAATCAATAACCAATTGACATCGTGAAAGGTGAACAATGATTGTGAACTACCCTTGACAACATGAAGACATTTTTGACTTAACATTGACATGTAATTCATTAATGTAATTCTGTGCAAAACATTAACTAAATTCTCGGTCACGTTGAGTATCTTACCATTGGTCATGATTTTTGTAGGCGCGGGAGATGGCTCAATGCTCGAGCTCGAGTGTACGTTCAATGAATTATTCTCAGGGTGTTGATCTTCGATTTGTGTAAGATGGCGAAGGTTTGGGTCAACTTTTCTATTCAAGCCTTGAGCAAGCGATGGGGAAGTGAGTGGGGTGGGTGGCTGGGAAATAAGGGATATTAGTGTGGCTAGATGGGAATTACTGTGGTAGTTGAATCAGGAGCAGCTTGAAAACAGAATAAGACATTATCATTCCTTACATAGTAATAAACTGCATTTGTCGAGCTATAATCAATAATGTTAGCAGTCCCTAAGTTATTTGAAATGTCCGAAGAAAATGCAGATTTGTGTGAAGTAGTATCAGGCCATTTTTCCTCAAACCCTGGATGGAAAGGAGGAGGAACGATTGAGACAGATTTCCTC
The DNA here is from genome assembly GCA_034696625.1 of Isotomurus palustris. Classification (NCBI taxonomy): domain Eukaryota; kingdom Metazoa; phylum Arthropoda; class Collembola; order Entomobryomorpha; family Isotomidae; genus Isotomurus; species Isotomurus palustris. Next base: position 4,480 of record JAQGAD010002678.1, read on the forward strand.
TTCAAGTCCTGGGCATTGGGAAAATTTGTGGGATTTTGTGTGGAAAGAGTTGCATGGTTGAATGTGGAGCAGCTTGAAAACCGAACGATGTAAGTATTATTCGGTGCAAAATATTATACTGAACTCGTAGAGGTATGGTAAAAGATCCAATATGAATGATATTTGGAGATGCTGGATATGAATCAGCCTGTGGAATCATTGGATTATTCCGAGGTTATTTACCTTAAATTATCTTATCTTATAATTACTACTTGTGAAGCAGTAGGACGCAGGCTAAGGGGCATTTTTTGAGCCTTCGAGGTACTTTGGAATAGTGGGTTGTATGCTCATCTCAACTGATTTGTCCAAAAGCTTCATTTCCGGAGCTTTCGAAACCGTTTGAATAACTCATTACAATTACAAACGAAATACTAAGCTGACTCTAATAGAATCGATTACTAATGGCTAGTCATACGCAAAATTCTCCAAAAAAATTCACCTGTTTGCTGATGTTGGACCAAAAGCTGACCATGACTTGCTAACCTGATCTGTACTTTCACGCGATTGTTGTGGGTATTTTTTAAGCATGCAAACGGAGGGTGTGTCTTAGCAAACACGCAACCGTTTACTATGCACTAGTTGCAGTTAAATATTCCCCCACACTCAAGCGCATAATGACCACCCTTCTCCCATAAGCACATGCCCATGAAGAGAATTTACTTCATTCATTCTAAAGATTTAGTATAAAGCAACTACAGATAGTCACTGAAATTTCAGAGGCTGTGTTCTCTAGAAGTACTCAAGATAACCATTATGTCGGCCGAATTCGGTGAGAAGGAAAGATCCCGCTACATAAAAATGAAAAAATGAAAGCTGGGCTAGCAAAGGTTGGTGAGACTCCGAAGCTGACAGTGGCTGCGTTAAATAGAAGTAATTTTTTTAACCTACCAAGAACCACTACATTCCTAATTAACTTAAATACCCAAACCCCGATAAGACCCGTAACAGATTCACTCGCCGACTCTTTTGGTCTCCAATCACTGGGGACCAGCGGCCAAATTACCAGCAAGAGGCTGAGGTTGCACTCGCCTTTTATACCTGTGGTGGGGACGCCACCACAGACATTAACACACAAGACATGGGGACGTCTCTTTCACGGAGACGTATGGAGTCCACTCGCTGGACTCCAGACTAATAATATACACAAAGTACAGTACACCGTACATACCCCCAACTTCTGGTGACAGCCACACCCTCAATTATTCCTCTTTTTCTTCTGTTCCCGTTTTTTTCCTGAGATTGTACTTGTAACGATTGTTGCGCTTATTCGGACACTGCCAAGCGATGTGATTGGAGACACCACACTTGAAACACACGCGAGCTGGAGGAGGTGCACACTCTTCAGCCGCTCATGGCGATGGAGACGGAAGCGTCGACTCGTCCCTTTTCCAAAATACGTCCGTTGATGGAAGGACTTCTTTCACAGTGTCTCCAAACGCGAAAATATCCCACAAAGTTGATGGCCAAGGAAAAGGAAGGATTCGGATAAGAGATGGGTGGAGGCCGAGAAGGACTTTTGAGAAGGTCACTTCCGGTGCAGCATCTTCTTCCCTGTCGCTGCACAATAATAACGAGGGGCGTGGACACGAAAGGCGTATGTGTTTCCCTGGATTTTGCTTCAAAAATTCCTACAGAATTACACGAAATGAAGAACAAACATACATTTAAATCATTAGATACCAAAAGTTTATCGTCTCATACAGACAGACGCAAAACACATCCAAAAGATACCTTACCATAATTACAAAACTGTAACTGAGCACAAATATTATCATAATATTTCTTTTGACTTTCAGCTACAAGAAAAAAAAATAATATTAGAATTAATGAAAATTATTTAGCCACCAGTACTCCACCTCAAGGGTCACATTCTTCATCATCAACAACAAAAGGAATGCCGTACTCTAAACTAGGGCGGTCAAAGAAGAGCTTCAAAGTTGCCACATTGCATGTGAATAAATCTGTCTCTTCATTGACAGAAACAAGTTCGTATAAAACGGGACTCAGAACTTTTACTTTTACGGCAGGGATCTTTCAACTTCTTGGTTTTCCCTTTCGATTTATCGGACAAATCATGTGTCTGTTTCAAAACTAACCGACCAACAGAAAAGGTAACGTCTTTGTGACGTTTATTATAAGAATTCTGTTGGCTGGCCTGAGCTTTATTAATGTTACAGACAGCTTTCTCATACCAAACTACCATTTTCTTCATAATTAATCTCTAAATTCCTGTCAAATGGTAGATTAATCTCTCTCCCTAAGTTTAACAAGGACGGACTAAAACCGGTGGTATCGGAGTTTTACGTGACCAATAATTATTTCAGAATCATCATATGAGTTTAATTATAATAATATAAAAGTCATAAGATGATTTTGAAATTAGAATGACTCATCTGAGAAAAATAATATGTACTGTAAGTGACAATTCAGAAATTTAGCTGACTACTCGTGAGCGTAATCTTAAGTGTATATTCCCAGCGCAAAAAAAGCCGCTATACTCAGTTTGCCGTCGATATAACACGTTACTCAAATATAGTAATCGTCACTTGTGTTTTGATTTGCGATTTCCGCTGTGGAAAGCACACAATACAATCGTGCAAATATTAGTTATGAATTGTGATTCTCTTTCTTTTCACAGCTTCTGCAGTGTTAAGCTGCCCAATTCGGATTGCCCATTCCTTCTGAATCAGTATCTCGTGTTCACATAGAGAATATCTGGGGGATACACATGTGTGTACTCCGTAGAAATCCTAATCCAAGAAAGGGATGCACAGGACAGTTTCCATAGCTGTGGTGTCGTTTGATATTTTTTTCGTAATGTTATTCATTGTCTTCTAAACACATGATGCGAAAATTACAAAACCAATACAATTTGTGTTAAAATTCTTGTTGTTCTTAAAGTTACAAAACTTGAGTCAGGATTTACCTGTTCGAGGAAGTATTGATTCTCCTGTTGAAAGTCTCCCCGTCAATCAATTGTGAAACACAAGTTGTCCAGTTTTCCTGGACAACTCTTATTCCTTGGATACACTTTGTGTGAAGTTATTGGTAGTCCATCTTTACCTTTCTTACAATTTAACACCACTCCAACTGTAATGACACAAAATTCCTGATCCTCTTTTATCTCCGTTACTTTAATTTTACCATTTACTACACCAATCAACTTATTTCTGGCATAAGACTCATAAGCTTTATGGCTTAGATAAATGCTGACTGGAAGTCAGTTGAGAACCTGTTATATATTTTCTTAAATCGTGTTACGAAGGTTGATTTTAAGGTTGTTAATTATTAGTGAAATATTTCAAAACTATTCAATTCCAGCAGCAGAAGTTTTACTGGAAAATAAAAGTAAATAGCGTAAATAATTCCCAGCTTCATTGAGAAATTCTTTGGTATTGACATGTTTAATTAACGTTTAATAGAATTCTTAAGAAAGATTGATTGGGGTCAAGCGTGAGTCGCAACCGTCGTCATTCTCTCTGGATAGAAGCGGAGCTGGACAACTGGAGAAACGGAAACCCGAGAGACAAATAAATGTCTTAATGTGGAGTGCAGTATTTGCAAGGACATTGCGTGATATTGTTGAAAAGCCATGAAATGTAGTAAAATGTGTTGATAAGTAGCTGCCCACGATTTGGTTGGACAATAGTCTCCAATAAGCCTGGTGAGGGTAGGTAAGTCCTTATTCCAGAAATGAGGAGATGTGGATAATTGGACAACTTGAGACTCCGGATTGTGGGCTCTCAAGAATTCCAGGGAAGCCTTATTGGGGTGGTCAGAGACGTTGAAGGTTACCTTCTATCCGTATTTTTTGATGTAGGATAACTGCACAGTCACTATTATGTTATGGCGTTTCGTTAAAGCCACAGCCAAAACGGGGCGTTCGGGGATAGGGAGGACTCTGTGGAGTCCTTTTCGTACTGAGTCGTGGTTAGAATTGAATTTAGAAGTGCATTACTATTAGGTAGGAAGTTGATTCATTAATTAAAAGAAGAATAGCCAATTGAAAAATTGTATATGTTGTTTTTATGGGAGGTTTCTTAGTATTGGGCAAGGTTAATGAGCGCCAGGGTTGCTCCACTTAAGAAACCTCCAGGGATCATTCGTATCTCATCAGTTTCTTCTTTTACAACTGGAGCGGTTGCTGGTACTCCGCTTTCTCCGGTTACCAATCGGTTGATCAGCTAAGTCATCTCTAAAGGTCGAGAGAGCAGCAGCCGATTGAGAGTTTCAGCTTTAAGTGGTCTTCTTGTCTTTCGACGGCTCCTGTGATTCCAAAAGTGGTACATTCCTTTCCGTATGGAAAATTCCATATGGACCGTAAAGCTAGGGCCGGTAGTGAAAGCTGAAGAAAGGATCCCTAAGATCATTAGTAGGCATATTGCCGCGGCGAGAATTTGGAAGAAGAGTTCTTTAACCAGTGACATGGTCGCCTTTGTCCACTTGTCTTGGACATCGTACTTTGAGGCACTTGAACTGTGGGAGTTACCTTTGGTTTTCAGGAACTCATCCATGCAAAAAATTTTCCGCGTGTCTCGGACGATTGCCAATAAACTTTCTAGGCCGAAGTCAGAGACGTGGTTTCCGCAGGTCATGGGAGAATTGGCAAATCGTACAAAATTGTTCAGTTATCGAGAAGTACAATTTGAGTACCCGTGTCGAAGACGAACTTTATTGCCGGGCATTTAGTGGGTGTCGAGATTTCACAAATCCAAATGATTCTGGGGTTTCAAAAAACCGTGATATTCTTCATGTTGTTGAATGTACATAAATGGCCATTCAACCGTGCATGAGTCACGGGGTTGAAACACGTAAAACAATCTCCGTACACTTGTTAACGGAGAGTTAATCCCCATTCAGTGTTGCTCTGTAGTTGCTTTATCCCAAAAGAGAGATAAGTAACAAGCTGGGGCTGCCACCAGCCGCCAGGACAAACCGAAGTGTGAAGCATCTTAATGGCGAAAGACAAGTCAGTTCTCTAAATGGCTTGAAGTCATAACGCGTTCACCAAGTCATAAAGGAATTAAAACTGCCCGTTGATCTTGCTGGTGTGCATTAAAGTGGTACTGACAGTATCTAGTACACTCCGTGTTTTTCTGGTACGGTTTATTTTTTGAAGGATTTCATCTGTGGTGGTAATCTTTTTGTGGATCACGCCTGGTAGCGATTGCGTGAATATCAGTCCTTGTGCTGAGTTTTCTATTAAAGAACCGCACAGCCGCATTAGCTTAATCTTTATTTATAGCAAGATTTTGCTCGATACAACTTATTAAAGCTGAATTATCTCGTCCTGTCATAAGACAGCTAGTGGTTGGTCCGATTTTCAATCGGCATTGAGAATCGGGAGGTCGGACGTCGAATTTTCATTTCCGTGGGACAGGCACCTTCAGATTCAAAGCAACTAACAAGCAATTTTGATGGTGTCTGGATGGTAGCGTCTCAACTGAACACTGCCATTTGCACCATCGAAAAGAAGTGGTTGGTCACCGAAGCCGTTTGTGTAGTTGGCCATTTCCACATGCATTTCGGTTCATTTTCCGTGAGTCCGAAATTCTTTTTAATTTATCGCCATTTGGGGCGAGTTTGGTTATTTACGGTCTCACACGGACACAAATGTTCTGTCATGTGTACTTTCTTGGAGGTGTTCACAAGCTTGGGCAGAGTTCATTGTAATTTCTTCATTAAAGAAAGTCAACTCTACTACATCCGATTTGCTTTGAATTGGTGCCAGTGGACATGGAAGGGGTCGGGGAAGTATGTGAATTATCCCTGACAGCCAACCTCTACATAAGTAAAGGGGTGTCGTTTTCCTATCAAGTGTGTTGAACAGGCTGTTCAGGGATTGATGCCTCGTAACTTGAGGACTTATAAGTTCACCCTAGTAGTAGTAGTTGTAGTTGTTTCAGTTTTTGCGTATTTTAACCAGTGACGTCGTAGTGGTATCCTGTATTTCCATTCTAAGAGAATCACTCGCATCGTCAACTGTAGCGTTGACATTTGCTAGAGCGCATTGCAGGAGAAGATTAAATGGTTTCATCTTCTCAACTAGTAGTGCAACTTCGTTGCTTGTGCTTGCTATATATTTCAAATTTTGGGGTCGGATATTATATGTGTGGCATTGTTCCCTATTGTTCAATTGTGTTGGTAGAAACATATTCTTCTTCTTGTCAGTTTGTGGGTTGACAATTCATGGTTTGTCAATTGGAAGCATGTGAATGCATTCATCACTGTTTTTGCCTTCATTATATGCTTTGAGACTGACAGATGTGGACAACCTCTGGTTTTGTGGTAGCGTACAGGGCTTTAACCTAATAATTTACATCATTAATTCAAAAATTAATTCCTGTGTTATTTCCAGAGGCCCATTATTATGGCCAGATAATTTTGGGTTGATGTGTAGCTTCCGAGTTGGTCAGAATAACATCACCTTATTTCCTTGTAAGAATTATTTAGTGAGTCGATGTTTGTTGTATTCGTTTTCACGTTGTTACGAACTTCCATCAGGCGACTTAACAATTCTTCGTGTTTTCTTGGGAATGAATAGTCGGTGGAAATTGAGAATGTAAGTGATAGGTCTCTACCATACACTGCCAGAAATGGCAATATTTTAGTAGATTTATTTGGGGCTGAAAAAAATGATAATGTTATGAACGGTAACAGTTCATCCCAATTAGTTTAAGTTTCATTGACATGCATTTACAGCATTTGATTTAATGTCCTAATTGTTCTTTCTGTGTTCCCATTGGCTTGATGATCACCAAAAGAGCACAGAGTGTGTTTAATCTGCAGAACTTGCATCGCTGCTGTTACAGATTTTGAGGTCATTTGTGACCCACTAATTATGAATGAATGAGTGAAGGCTAATGAGTCTCTGTATTATAAACTTCACAACAAATTCGGCTGTTGCTTCTTTAACCGGAATGGCTTCAAGCCATTTAAAGAACAAGCAGATTCCAAGTAAAAAGTACTTGTGCTGGCTCCGAATATGGCCCTTCGAAGTCGATTCCAACGATATGGAACACTTTTTCAGGAGAAATGCTGTGTAAGCATCAAAGTTTTTTGGTGGTTGGGATTTTCCTGCTTTGACAAAACAAATTGATTCGCAAATACTTGGGAAGTGGAAGCGTTTCTTTATGCGACAAGGTACTTTCTCCTGTCCCTGATGTCCACCCCAAGTGTGAAAGGAGTGGAATTCATATAAAAGTAAATTGGTAAGCTTCCGAGGGAGAACTAGCAGAAGTGGGTGCATTGACTGCTGAGGGATGAAATACAGTATGTCGTCTACTAAATTATACTTTTTCTACTTGTATTCTGGGAAAATTTATCGTCTTTTTGCGCATCTTTGATGTCTTGATGTGTGAGGAATAGAATAATTAGGGTTGGAATTTCCGTGTCGTCATTGTCTTTTTGGAAGAACACCTTTCCTGTGCTCGATTTTAAACTCAAGCTCTGATATTTTGATAGCCATCCTGGTCAACTTGGGTGAAAGTTGGTCGCGGAATTTTTGTAAGCATAATAAAGTTTTACGGTCTGTGCGGACCGTAAATTTGGTACCAATTAAATATTTCTGAAATTGTGCAAGGGCTAAACACAGAGCGTTGGATTCCAGCTCCGTGATGCTTCATTAAGACTCTCGAGGGGAACGTTTTTCACAAGCCACTGGGTGTTCTAGACTATAAGCTATTTGTATAAGGATAGCAGCTGCAGCGGTGATAGATAATTCGAGATGCACAATTCTAGTTAGGCCGGGTTGATAGTGGAAAAGGACCAGATATGATGTGAGCTGCCGTTTAATACTCTCAAAAGACTCCACAAAAAATTTTGCTAATTTTTGAAATAAGTCTGTTAAGGGTTTTGTCAGCCTACTGTAATTTTTTATCATCCGTCGGTAGTATCCAGCTACTCCTAAAAACTGCTGGATTTCTTTGACCGATTGTGGGTGTCGTGCCTAAATTGACCAGGCAAAAAACTATAAGAGATGTGTAGATGTCGTAATACTGAGCAATAAACCATATTCATAACAAACACACTCATTATTGTAAGCAACATAGTATTTAAAAAATACTGGTCTGGATAAAACGGTTTTGACCCCAACTGGT
>JAQGAD010002679.1:0-12610 GCA_034696625.1 Isotomurus palustris
ATATTTTATTAACGAAAGGTATTTGGATCATATTCTACACATTAAAGTAGATGAAAACACGAACATCACGTTTCATTCAACCCTCAAAGTATTTCCATAATTGGATTGGATATTTGCATCGCGTCAGTGCTTATTGTCTAGTCGCTGCATGTAAATAAATGATGTTTCATTACAATTTTAAAATGTTCATCCATATTACGGCTTGAGGAAATTAATTTAAATGAAATGTACATCGGTCTTCAAGATAACTCAAAGGGGAGATAGTAAAATAATTTTGATTGAGTGGGAATGTGACATTCCAACTAGATGAGTAATTTTGCTTTGTGAATTCATATTCCCAATTAAAGTCATAGTACGCAGTTCGTATTAATAAGATTATGCCTTTAAAAGTCCTTTCCTCTTGTCCAGGAGATATGCTTGGAATAAATATTGCAAAATTCACTTCGCAGTGAAAAATTACTCGCCTCAAAAACAAGTTTCTATCTGTATTGAACCATTTTTAGGTTTCTCTAAATTCGACCTTGCGATAAGTTCTTCCATTTGTGGTGCGACTAAGCATTGTTCTTGTTCTTATGATTAAAAGTGACTCTATTGCTTGTCTTCAGACGAGAAGGTGAAAAAAGCTCAAGTTAATTTGATGTGAACATTTCAAACTGATTGATGATGGCAAGACTAGAAGTAAAATTGATGCTTCCAAACTCTTCACCCTCTATGCTATATACACAAACTCTACGCATAAGATAAGCTTTATTAGTGGCTGGTTTACGAGTTAAGAGCAGCATTTTAAAAAGTTCATAAGAATTACACAACCTTATTAAGCTTCCTTGACCTTCGCCGAACGGAAAACCATTTTTCAAAGCTACACGAATCGTGAGAAATAGAGAGACAAGTACAACTATGATTTTTACGATATCATTTAAGCATTTATGAAAAATATTGATTGTGTAACCCCCTGGAATGTGTTTAAATGGAGGGAGTTCCGTTTAATCCATGATTAAATACTTGAGGACTTTTAAATGAATGAAAACAAATGAATTAAAGTAATTAGGCTATAATAATCACAATTCCCTGAACAGTACTCTTGTTAAAACTTAAAAGCTTTATTTATTCTCTCAGAAAGACTGGTCGAGACTCCGTTAAGAATTAATCTTTTCCTTCTGTGCAAATTCCAGGTGACTGGGAATCAGTTTACGGTACCGTAGGCGGATATTACTCTGCAAGAGCTGCCTCTAAGAAGCTAGAAGTCCGTCGGTATAATTCATTAACCCTAAATTGCTCAGAGACAACAAGTGTAATTAATCGAACGGAACGGAAGGCGGCTTCGAAAGACTCCGTTGTAAAAAGAGATGAGCACAGCAACAAAGATGGTTATCATAATGACGATGATGATGAAAGACGAAGAATCGATGACAGTTCTTCTCACAAAGACGGAAATCTAGTTGCCACCAACCCCCCAGCCCCATCGCAGCAAGGACAAGGTAATCAAACTTCATTTTATGACTTATAATCATCTCCTAATATCCCATTAAGCTAAAGCTTATATCTCATTTTTTCCTTGCTTGCATTCCATTTAACTCCTTGGCGAAAATTGACTCTCAAACGAGTCGTCACATACACACAAGTTTACATACACACACTCACATCCTATCTTTGACTTGTCAACCGCTTTCATTTCATTCATTCGAATGCTTTCATCTCAAACGCCAAGCTTCTTGTTATCCTTGAGGCTCGTCTCAAGTTCCTTCCGTGCATCTTCATCCAGAGAAAATTTATCAAACAATGCACTATTATAACGTCTCCTTAAGTTCATTGTCGGTTTTCTATCGATAGAAAATGCCGTCCTTTATATAAAAACCATTCAAGTCTTAAATGTTGCATGCATATAATATGCATTCGCAGTGACATTCCGCTGTGTGGGTGGTTTTCTTGGCAAACATTTTCATCTGTTTGTTACTGTGGCTTGAATATAAATCACCTTTAAATACACTCAACTCCAACTTAAGTATTGATAAAGTCAACAATTCTTTATTATTACAGTTTAATACGCAAGCATTCATGTAGAATTTACGAAGCATTAAACTAGAATAATGAAGTTATCATATTTGAATTTCTCTTACACAAATACATTCTACGAGTCTATTTTAAGATTCCGAATGTATTTACTATTAAGTATGTGTGTGGTTAAGTCATACTTGTCTATTATTTATTTACACGCTGAGAAGTTCAGTCAGTCAGGTGCTTATAGCGCGATACAAACTTTCACATCGCTCATGCATTGTGTTTCGATTAATCTAAGATACTCATTTCCGATGTATTATTGCATTATTATTGTCTATTATTATATTAGTGACTCCCTTATTATGTGTGCAAGATTTCGTTTTCTACGAACAACCAAGCGAATAAACGCTGCCTGAGGTAATACACCGTTTAGAAATTAAAATCTTCGATTGTACGATTCAACTACGTGATAATATTTATTTTTCCGGTTGACTACTTTGAACAGAAAAATTAATTTGATTAAATAATGTACCTGAGAGAGTACATGTTGTGTTGGACACGTAATATTTAAGTATACACTGAAGTTAAATTGCAATGTGTTTAACCTTATCCAGTTTTGTTCTTTGCTTTTAAAGTTCTAATGGGCTAACGATGTAATTAACAACCTGTGTGTGTATGTTTGACGATACGCGTTCCTGGGCTTTTGGAATGTTCACTCATACACATTCACACATCGCATATCCGCATTTTCAAGTGGTTGATAACGCTTGCATTATTGTTATTAGTAAATGCACTTAATGATATCGAATTTACACAATGTTAGCTAATTAACTTGAATGTCTGAGTGTACGCAAAATTTCTCTAGCTTTTTATTCTTTCCTTTGTACCAGTAATTCCTATTAGTTAGGACGTTAGGAGGTTAGGACAATCGACACTTGAGACTTGACAATCGATGAAATTTTTACTCAATCCTCCAACTACAATTCAAGGATGTGAAAAACTTTTTATTTTAAATGTAACTCAACTCCACTCGAAGTTTACCCTACTTTTAGTCTCCAATGCAATCAAAGTCAATCTTCGATATGCGTTGGAGTTGAAATCAACTTGCAAAAGATTTGTGAGAACGAAGACCCACATCTGCATTTCTTGATTTCTTATCCGGAAACATGACGGCTGATGATATCATGAAGAGAGAACGTGAAAACCAAAATCCCAGAGAAATTGTGCATTCCTTCGTAGATTTATGAATTAATAAGGTTGGTTCTGCTTGATAGACTAGCACAATGAAAAAATTGAAGCTCCTTTACTGTTTCGTTGAGCGTAGGTCTTATGAACTTACGGAAAAGCTAATCATATTAGGAGTTAGGAGGATGTAAATTGTATGCACATAGCCATACAGTCTTCCTTATTTCTTGAGGGATTTCTGAGGTGTCATTTCGCAAATTGGATTTGAAATTTGATTAAGTCTACTTCATGATAAGATGCATAATTTAATAAGGAAAGTACTTACAGGCGAGGAGAGATGAAAGAACTCACACCACAGCTCGCATGCAAGTGCCATCATCACACAAGTTTTTCTGCTGTTTAAGGTTAAACCCGGTTAAATAAGCCATAACACACAAATTCACCACTTACGTAGGTATTAAGGCTCTCATAATTCGCAAATGGGATTTACTTTATAGCCTCTCCTCAAGACATGAACCTGACTGAGGTATAATTGATGAGTGCGATGCTTGCTTCTGTAATCTAATAGAAATCAACTCTTCTTCTTCCTCCCATCGATCAGGTTTAGAGGCAATTATTTACCTCATTACAGATTCCATAATCTCATCAATTCATCATGCATCATTTCTCTCGCGAGCTTTCATTCATGAGTTTTAACCCGGATTATCCTATTTCTAAGGAGTGGGGATGAGATGATTTCCCTCCCGTTAGTCGTGACTTGAGATGTGCCCTCACAATTCTTCTGAGAGATGCATGAATAGATCAACACACACACAATCTTGCATATTATAGTTAGTCTCCCTGTGGTGTTGTGCCTTGCAATTTCTGACTCTGACCTAGACCATCGCATGACTGACTTTCCTAATGTTCACCAGTCAGGTATTTATTTTAATTTGCATACAACACAGTCCACAGTCTGACTTTTAAAGAGTTTTAAAGGTAAGCAGCAGCATCAATGGTAGTGGCAGGCTTCAGAATTATTGGATCCTTGTGATCACCTCTATTTATTTACAGCCACATTAAATACCACCCTTATTCATTCTCTCCGCTGAACAACTTCTTGTCTCATTTAATAGCTCCGAGAGATTCATCATTTACCTTTCCAGATTAAATTGAACGGGTATCGTATAATATATAAGTATAGAGGACCAGGTGTGTGCAGTTTCAAGTTTTATGATCTTTTCCCTATAGAAGCTCGTGAAAGGAATGCTACAGACTACAACATGCAAATCTCACAAACTGCCACTCAAATGCCCATAACTTCATAGTTGCTACAATAGCAATCAAATATTCTGCTCGAATCTGTGATTACTATGCACCGTACACTGTCAAGTTTTCTGAGGCATTTTGGAAGTAAAATCTCATTTCAGTAATGTGCCTAATGGTAATTTACACTTGTTCGGTCCAAGAGTAATACCTTCATTATGATTATCCTCCTCATGCAATGGCAAAGATGGGCTGAAATCAATGCTGGTTTTGTTCTTCCAAATCCTACGGAACTTCTATCTTCTCTCCATCATCATCCCCATCATCATCATCGCTGGTTGCTGGTGATGGTGTGAGTCTTCTTCTCCTTCGGTGTGTAATACATGTAATGGGCTATTCGTATTATTCACCAACTCTTCTCTCTGCACCATTAAACAGACACACCAAACATAAGCCAAAGTTTAAATTACTTCAGAGGAAACAGGTTTTTGTTTCATTTTTATCGATTTAAAACAAGATTTTTAGAGCCGAATAATCGACAGTTTATTTAAAAGTTGTAAAATGTCATGATACTTTTTTCTGAATTATTGCATTGACCCGAGGCAAATCGACCGAATCCTCCGCGTACATTTTTGGGTGTAATAATAATTCCACCATCTCTCAGAGTTATTTCATCTGCAGGCTCTTTCCTCTGCCTGATGAGTGCCTAATTTAAGCCATGAAATAGATGGAGAAGAAACTTCGGTTCTTTCGTGAGGGATTATGAGATGAGATTCTTGAGATGGGTGCTGGTTCTTCTCATAACCTTCTCGTCAATAGATACTCCACAGCTCAGACAAGTAGTAAAGATCAGAAGTGACTTCACAGGATCCCTCGCCACGCCACAAGTTGACCATTTAGTTTTAGTTCACGAGAGGCTCTTTACCTTTGCCGAATTATGGAACGAATGTCATAAAAAGGATTTCAATTTCCTTTGAGACGGGTGGTGTTAAGTTACACAGATGCACCTCTTCAAATTAGTCAAGAGCAAGTCACAGCAGGGGTGGCTTAAGCAGTGTTTGAACTCATCATCATCGTCCCGTTCAGGAATTCCGATTGATGAAGTAAGCCAGACGATTGAGTTCTTCTCCTTTGAACCGAACAGCAAGAATAAAATTAAGGATCTTAATAAAGATCCGTTGGACGATTCGAGACTCACTCCATATAGAGGGAAAAGCTTTTAGAAGTTATTAAAATATTAATACCAACCTTGACCTGTAATCAGTTAACGGATGGACTTGCAAGAATGTGTGTGTGTGTGTGTGTGCTTCTGGTAAATCTCTCGTCACAATCGTCAATAGCATTAGATGGCAAAGTTTCTTTTTGACTTATCTAATCCCACACATTGCTTCATTGAACGCAGCTCAAAGGAGTAAAAGGAATGCATTCCCATGACTTTGTAATCAGTCAGAGTTCTCTGCCTCTCCTCAGCAGACTCTTCATTCTCGTGAGATAAAACAGTGAGGTTGCATACCGATGAATCTATGGGGCAGAAAGAAGGTGGCAGGGTAGAAAAACGTGAATTAAAATTAATAATGTAAGTGTGTAGGATTGGCACTTATCCGGAATGGAATAATGGTGTTGTTGATGATGTTTAGTGGACAGGGGGATGATTAATGAGACTTGAAGGATTTTGTATTTCCTTTTCTGTAATAAATATCAAATTGTTTATTAAATGAGACGGAATGGAATGAGGATAGGCCTTCTTCGGTTCGTTACTTGCGTTCCTACGAGGAAGACGGCCCTCTGAACTGAGAAATGAAGTAGCAGCTCACATAACTTCAACAGTCAGGAAGTATCGAGACTCTTCTTTAGCATACATAATCAGACCAAGATGACTCTGTCAAAAGGAAAGGAATAAAAGGCTTTTTAAGCCCCCTCAATATTCTTTTGAGCACGGAGAAGTCACATTCAATAATTCCATATTTCATCCCTCAGTTCATAATAATAATAATAATAATAATCGAATTCATGCAGAGAAGTGTAGTATTTTTATTCAAGGAATTTTTAAGTCGACATGACTGATTAGTTGTGGTTGTAACAGTTGAGGTAATGCCTTCATGAACTTCACCCACCTATATTTTTAGTTGCTGTGAATAGTTCATAGAAGAAATACACCTGAGGTAGAACTCGAACAACATGCGACTCTATCGGAATCGGAACTCAACACTCTCTCAAGTGATTTGGGTGTACATGAAGTGTGAGAAAAACCTTTAAAACGTGAGTTATCAGGTCATTTCATTCCACGTTGATTCGAAGCAACTCATCTTACCACAAAGACATGGGTTGGTCTGTTAAGAGCCTAAGTTAATAAGAAGCGGAAGCTTTTTACGATCCCTTAAAAAATAAAGGGATTAAGTAACAAACAAGTCATAAATCGGATTTTTGCTGTGTAGGTGACTTCACAAATGCTTCGTAAGAGTCATTTGAAGGCGATTCAAACTCCGCTGCACATGCTGTAGTATTGCTTTAATGCAAGTGTAATGGCCACTTTTTAGATGTTTTAGTAATTTTTATGATTTTGATATTGCACCTTCTAAGTTCTAACACGAGAAATATGTTCAGGATTTTTTAAGGTTTCAGCCTAACGTTGAACGTGATGATGATAATATGGGTTGCGTTCAACTTGGAATATGTGTCTAGCTTATAGAGGAGAAAAAGGGTGCAAACCCACGGTTAGTTTACACACGTAAAGTTGGGTAGCAATTAAGGAGAAATTGAGATTACTCTCTAAAATTCTGAACTAAGCTTTACAAAACCCTCGAAGGTTTTAAAGAAATCCAACCGGATGCGATATGTCAGAGTGGCAAGAGTCAGAAGAACATGAAAAGTTAGGGTGAAGGAAGAAGAAGAAGAAGAAGCTCAGAGGAAATTGTTTGTGTGCAACCAGAGGTTTACATTTTAAAGATTATTATTACTCTGTGCACATTCAATGAATTTGCTCTCCTCGCCCTGCTTTTCTTCATCTCAGCTCGTTTCTTTTCTGTGAATCCTCCTGAGAGACTTAAAAGACTCCCCCATAGTTTTATAATTCCCATAGAGCGACAAGTAGATTGACTTGCTCACAGTGTACAGGATGACATGAACTGCTCCTGCTGAACATTGTGATTTTCCTTCTTGAGAAAGAATGTGTAAGATTTTTTCACGTTCTAAAACCTTGTTTTTGTATTGAAGGTTTCTGTGTGATGCTCTACAGTATTTTGGCAGGCAAAAGGTGTTTGTATCTTTGTAACTAACACACACACACACACCCGTAGCAAATTAGATATGTCTCTTTTATACTCTTGCACCTTCTTGGTGGTTGGAACACGACGTGTTCCGAAGTCCATTCACATTCCTCTCCTTACTCAGATAGGTAATTAATTATAGTAATTGGACGCACTGCATTCTCATCGTCATCTGTGAAGCTTCGTAGATCGATGAAGAATGAGTTTTTTCCAGACAAGTCGAAGAAAAAGTACCACCCATTGCATAATAATTCTTCTTCGCAACTCCATTTCCTTGATATGAAAGAGACAGCCAGACGGATGGATGAATTAGCAAACGGAAAAAATTATACTTCCACCCAACATGCGACTGACTGGACTGCATCATCTTATCTCTTCCGAGCTTGTTCTATATTTTCCAGCTGACACTTATTCTACTTAATCTCTATTCATTGCAACATAGTTTTACACCAACAAGATGAGTTGCTTGTCCTCCGTGGCATCCAACTTTAAACTTTCATCATCTCAAACTGATTGTAAGAGTTGCACTTTAAATAAGATATATCGCATTTCTTAATCTAAACTATAAGAAAGTTATTACACTACTCATTTGACTTATTTGACTACCGAAAGAAAGTGGAACAAGGTTCTCCAGACATTAATCCTTATCTCCTTATGGAGTCCGCCCGAGATTAATTAACTTTTTATTGAGGCTCCTACTTAAAACAACTTTATTTTAACTTCAATGCTAAAATTATTAAATAGCAGACGCAGTCATTTACTTAAGGAAAGGCTCAAGAACAGTGGCATTTGTTAAATTGCACTATTGCTCAATAAAAGACGCAAGCAGGAGGCTTTGTGCAGTGGAGTTGTTTTTCAAACTGATCTTGGGTGTTGGGTAATATTATCCCAATTCCAATCTGATTATTCTGACTGAAGTGAATACTTCAGAGTGTGTAGTTTGATCATTGCTGCTGCTGCAGATATAGAGGGAGGAGGTGAGGGTGCAGTTGTACAATAAAAGACTGCTTATTTGGTTCTTGCGAGGGTAACTTTATAGGGCTGTTTAGGACCAACTTCATACTTTGGCTTCGTCTTCCTACCAAGAGTTCCTCTCTCGTACGATACGATACACACTACTCACCCCTTAGAAATCTTCCCTTCTCTCCTCTGATGACATGGATGGTTTCATTCGGATAAGTTTTGTATATGAAGTTCTATGTAAGTTGGTCGAGTAGCTGGGAAGTCTGTTGAAGTAGTAGTAGGCTGAGTGAGTAGTAAGTTTGTGTAGTAAGAAGTAGTAGTACCTTGGTTAAGATTCCTCGCCTAGCTCTGCGATTGTATGTTGTATAACTACTTCGTATGCTGCTAAAAGTCCCATAACATAAGCCTGACATATGAAGCAACCAAGTTCACCACCATTCTTGGAGTTGGAGAGTTCGCTTGCAGCTGTAGAAGGTGCATTTTGGATTGCAGCAACGAGTGTAACTAACCCTCTACCTATTCATTCCTCAGTTCCAAGTCGTCCTTCGTACTGAGCTAAGCAAGCCAGTGTGTGGGATTCATCGTATTAACTCACACTTTATATTTCCTCTCGGAAATTTCGAATACCACAGCACATACACACTTCATAGGCAAACTTCAAAGTCTCGGATAAGCGTGGAGAGAAGTCTTGAAGACTCCCGTCACACACGGTGATTTCTCCATGTACCGCTGATAAAAACTTGACGCTTGTGAATCTCGTGTATTCTTGTGTGAGACGAGATACTTTGCCGAGTTAAAAGTGCGTTTTAATCGTGTTGTTTCCATAAAGTTGGTGTGAAAAGGAACCTCTTAATTCTTTGAAAGGGTTGAAATCATAAAAAGGCCCGGATGAAGTAAGTTTTTTAGCCGAGTCTAAAAAAGTACACACAGGAAATGACATTCACGGACAGTGCACTTTGAACCAGCCTTAAAACATTTGTGTCCAGCTACGCACTCCTTGTAGCTCCCTACTCGTTTCATTCAGTTCTTAAGACATTGCTACTTAACTAACTTATCCAGAACAAAGTTTAGGAAACACCTTGCCCATTAAACTTTTTCATCCGTTCCACACTTCGCTTCTCATTGGATACCAGGCACGTTCGTGTGTCTACCTACTACCTGAGTTTACGGCTGCTGCTTCTTCCTAAGAAACTAAAACTATAAATAATAACACCCTTCTGGTCCACATGTTATCGCGTACACCTTGAGACTTCTTTCCTCACAAGAACAGGAAACGGGTGGTGTACATTTAATCCAGTTTTGATTGTCTCGTCTGACACAGACTGAACATCAGTTACGTTAAATTGGATTAATTAGTTTGGGTAGCGGAAAAATTCCTTCTCTTTGAAGAATATCACTTGAGGACGAACATTCCACACTGTTTTTTCATTGACTCTTATGTAGAGCAAAGTGTAATTGGATACCTAACTATCAAAGCTTACCGAGACTACTGTAGTAAAATAGTAATACCTCGGAATCGGTTTGATTCAAGACACATAAGTGAACTCTGAACTTTCTCACGAAGTCATATATCGCCTTTCTATCTCAACATCGTCATCAACCGAATAGATTATTCCATGCAAGTCGACAAGACAGAAGGAGACTAAATAACACACAGATTACAACGAAACAAACGAACTCTTGCTTTCGATTAAGTTCCCAAGACGTGTTTATTTGTTGGTATTACGAAGCTTGTAAAACAACCACTGTACAAACTTTGATAGTACAGATTGTGTAATTGAAACGAAAGTGTTTCTTGACCAAGACATTACTATACGATAGAGCGACCACACATTTTGGTCAATCGGAAAGATAATCTTTGTAAGTTCCGGCTCACTGGATGTCATGTACTAACGTGGTAAAGAACAAAATACTCTTCACACTAATAAGAGTCGTACTACTTAGTTAGTAATTACATCAAGGATAAGACGTGAAAGTTTTTTCTTCCTATACGAGTGATAGACAATTTAATATTGTGTTTGCATGAGATGAGCAAAATTTCATTCTAGAAGACTTTGTGTGCTGTTGATTTAAAGAACTTCTAAAGACTTCAGACTCTGAACTTGAGTGAAACCCAAGGAATACACCCCTGTGGGAAATGCGAGGCAACTAATTGCTCAAAGATTGCTGAGTTATCGTAACTTAATCTTTCTAAGAAACGGTTGAGTAGCGTGCAAAACCAAATCATCTCATCATATCTCAATAATATTCTACAAACATTTTCTTTAGACTAAACCTCCTGACTCACTGAACTTGGGTTTACCTCTGAATAAGGAAAAGCAAAAGCCCACATATTCCACGTACAAACATTCTCACACACAACGAAGCCCAGTGTGTGGAAGTTCAATGAGACTCTCGAATGAAAGTTCGTATCCAAATGTACTCTCAATGATAACATCTGACTTGGTGTTAAGAGCACATATATTAAGTCATTAAATTGGATATCAATGAGGTAAGGAAGTTTATCCCTGATCTTTTCATAATTTGTTCGAGCAAGCACGTAACTCTTATCCGCTCCTCTATTTATTTGCTTGAGAATTCAGACTTTCTCTAAAAGTTTGCTGAGTGAATAGTGAATAGTGAGCACAACTATTCTCTACTACACTTACGCATTCCTGTGAAGCATCTCTAAACACACTAATAACAACTCTCATATAATCTCAGTCACGTAATAATATTAATAAAATCATAAAATTGGAAATCATTTAGAAAAGATGATGATGCTATCAGTAGAAGCAGAAAGAGCAATACACTAAAGAAATAAATAATGTCTGTCTAAGTTTTTTGTTTACTCACACATCACATCACATGCTTCAACATGCGTCTCTCAATTTGGTAGATCAGATTTTGTTTATCTCTCACAACTTGTTAGAAATAACAGTCTTGTTATACAGTCTGAACTTTTCCTGTATTAGAATTTGCATGTCAAATTGTTTTTGTCTGGGCTAATGGGCTAATATGTCATGACTTCACGATGCCAGTCAGGTAATGAACCTAAACTCAACGGAACTTTTACACATTTCAGTAAATTATAATGATGTGCTGGGCTATCTCTTTCCCAAATACCCTGAATAAATAAATACATGGAGACTTTAATTCTCTCTCTATCTGTGTGTATTCAACATTTAGTCCCCGTAGGGTAAATGTACAACAAGTTATGGAAAAAATCTCTACATCTCACACAATACAAGGTGCGAGGTCAAGTTTCAAATAATTAAAAATTCTATCGCAGATAGTTCAATTGATACTTCGCCTCGCATCGCGTGAGTCAAGATGCTTGAAATTTGAACTCGTGTTGCCTTTTGCAATGAATGTTGTGCACAATAATTGCATCGTTTGGCCTGTGAAAGGTGTTATATAGTCAGAGGTGGTGGCCTTTGGCAAAAACAGATCTTTAAAAATTCATCCTACCTGCTCAGATACAAAAACATGCTAATGAATGTCTGGCAGTCTGAGGTTGGTCTCCCATCCTTCTAACTCTCTATTGCATTAAATTGCATGGACTAAATCGATCACCATAATAATGCCCAATCCTCAGCCGCACAACAACCCAAACTGCAGTTACCTTTTCAATGAATCTAATGCCGGAGGATTTTTCACTTAAAAATTGCGTGAGAGTTCCAACCCATTCATTCACACTTCTTCCCTAAACATGTAATATTTATTGCAGATTTTTGCATTTTGATCAGCACACAGATGAATGCACAAACTTTATGTAATATAGTTCGTCGTACTGTTGGCAATGCCACCAGACCAACACTCTCTGCCTTTATTCCTCTCCGAAGTCCTGTTATATTTTAATGCTTTCTTTAGGCATCGCACACACAACTAACTACTTTGATTTCTATCACCTGGATCTATCTCCTCTCCATTCTTGCCGAGTAATGGCAGTTTAGGTAGCTTAGACTTCATTG
>JAQGAD010002680.1:0-12603 GCA_034696625.1 Isotomurus palustris
TTGACTTCTCTTATTGTGACCCTTAACATCAATTTGTACCAGCACTTATTCCACTTCACAAGGAACTTAGAACATCGTATCACCACGCTGTTAAGTACAAATCTGTCATACGATACAAAATTTTCGCATATGATACTTGACAATACTTGTACTTGAAACTTACCATATAAATCAAAAACATCTTTAGGACAACAAGCACTTGATATTCCACATGTTATATGATCCAAAATGATAACATTTCACTATCACATGATTCGCATAGAAAAAGATAAGCCTATATTGCTTTTCACATTACAAAACAACGTAACCAATTTTCCAGCAGTCGCGTTTGGGAACTTAATCTTACTCTTTCCACAATGCATTTCATAGCCCCATTTATCCTAGCTTTTATTTTCGTTTTAGCCTCTGTCGAAGCTCAAGGTTCGACAAGCTTTGTCGACCAAAGTTCTAAAGTAGATCGCTACGCAGAGTCCCAATGGTTCAAAGATAACATTCCTTTCCTCGAAGTTCCCGACAAGGAAATAGAAGAAGTTTACTACTACAGATTCTCATCGCTTAAGCGTCATCTTCGGTACACGCTGCCTGGCGCAGGTTACATCGTCACAGAGTTCGTTCATCAAGTAGGCTACTCTCAGAAGTTCGACACAATTAATGCTGCTGCAGGGCATCACATCGACGAAGCCAGGTGGCTTCGAGATACTAGATATGTCAAGGTAGCTCAGTGCAAATATAATAATAGATAAACTGATATTATATACAAACTATGGTTTACAATGCTAAATAAACTAGAAGCCAACGAACAGATTAATCCCACCCTCAATCCTTGCAGGACTACATAAACGTGTGGGCCAGGGAAGGCGCAGGAAACCAGCAATACTCCGAATGGATCGCTGACTCTTCCTACAACGCTTTCCTCCTCAATGGAGACGCAGACTTCATTAAGTCAATGCAGACCGGATTTGTAACCAACTTCAACGGATGGAATGATCGATTCATTCCCTCGATGAACATGTACATTCTTTCTCCTCACGACGACGCCATGGAACACTCCGCAAGTTCGGAGCAGACGGACGACCCGTACCACGGAGGACTCGGATTCCGTCCCAGTTTCAACTCTGAAATGTACGCCAACGCTATCGCCATCGCTAAAATCGCCAGACTGAACGGAGACGCTGCAACAGCTGAGGAATTCGAAACGAGGGGTGAAGCGATACGACAAGCGATTATGGACACCTTATGGGACAAAGAAAGACAATTCTTTTATCACATGTACTAGTATGTTTCCACAAGTTATAGAAAATGCTCTAGAAATTATGAAACTCCCAATTTTCAATTCATTTATTTAGTGAGGACAATCCTACACACGCTCTTCTGGACACTCGGGAAGAAATCGGGTTCTTCCCGTGGCGATGGGAAGTCCCGGATAAGAACGACCCTCAATACGAAGCAGCCTGGGAAAGTCTTTTCGATCCTCAAGGATTCGATTCTGCCTACGGCCCAACTACTTGCGAACAACGCAGCCGATGGTTTGAAGGAAATCAAACTAGCCAATGTTGCTGGTGGTGAGTCTGAAATTTCTTAAAAAGCCTTACAAATTATCAATTTCGTTTCCACACTCTTCCAAAGGAATGGAAACCAATGGCCTTATAGCTCGAGTCATACTCTCCGTGCTCTCGCCTCCCAAGTGAAGAACTACAGACCAACAGACTTCGCCAATGTCGACAGTTTCACCGCTCTCCTTAGAAAATACGCTGTCACTCAATACAAAAATGGAAAGCCATACGTAGCAGAGTGTCATTCTGCTCTGTATGACTTCTGGGTTTGCGATTCCAGGTGCTTATCATAATTTCTTGCACACGACTCCTGCTTGCACTCATTGACTCATTGACTCTTATTTACATGGCTTCGATCGTCTTATCATCTTCCACAGAAACTGGTCCGAACACTACGCCCACTCAACATACGTGGATAACGTGCTAGCAGACCTTATCGGAATTGAACCACAGGCAAACAACTCTCTCGTGATTAACCCACTTGTGCCTTCCACATGGGACTACTTTATCGTGGAAAACATGCCTTACCACGGACACAACGTGACTGTCTTGTACGACAAAAACGGAACGAAGTACGCAACAGGAAATGTTGGAATCCAGGTCTTCGTCAATGGAGTCCTTGTTGCATCTCAGACTCAATTAGGTCGACTCCAAGTCGACATTCCTGCTCCAATTCCAGACACAAATTACGGAGGACCCAAACGAATGGAAAACTACGCTGCCAATGCCTACGCTCGGGGATATCCTATGGTCACTACGAGCTTCACAAGTAGAGATGCTGATATCTGGCACACAGTCGACGGACGAATCTTCTACGACTACGTTCCTATCAATCGATGGACCAATTTCGAATCTCCCAATGAAGAAGACTGGGTTGCTGTTGATTTTGGACCAGGAAGAGTCAAGGAAATCAGTCAAGTTAAACTGTACATTTATTCGGACTACGTCACAGGAGAAGGCGATGTTGGTAAGGCCCTCAAGAAACTAAATTAAAGTTATTCAAAATAAGAAGCCTTTCGTGTTCTATGGTTCTGAAATCTAAAAATCTCCAATCCTAGACTGTCCTACAAGCATCAGACTGGAATACATGAACACCCAAGGATCCTGGACTCCCGTTTCTAACCCTTTGTTGACTCCAGCAGTGTGTGTGCCTAATGACATCACTCAAATTGACTTCACTCCCTTAAGGACCCAATCCGTTCGAGCGTTGTTCACCAGAAACGAAGCACAGAATACTTATGTCGGTATTAACGAACTAGAGATCTGGGCGTCTTGGCCTCAAACTCCTGAGGGAGTTTATGAAGCAGAAGATGGTCTTTTAAACGAAGCAAGCATTCACGAGTCTTCTTCAGCTTCCAGCGGTTCTTATGTCGGACAAATTGATGGTGAAGATGCTTTCGTAGAGTTCACAGGAGTTTGGGTGGAATCTGCAGGAACTTACAGTGTCCAGATATTCTATGCTAACGGAGGAACTGCTCCAGGAACACTTAATCTGAAAGTGAACAATGTCGACTCATCTGTAGTCTCGTTCCCCGTATCCAGTGGGTGGGGTCAATTCAGTCCTGATACTTCTGTTACTGTCCAAGTTCTTTTATCACGAGGAAACAATGTACTCATCTTCAAACACGCAAGCAACTTTGTTGAACTCGATAGCATTAAAATTAGTGAGTAATGATGTGAAAATAAATTGTCCGATTGTTTATTCTCCATCACATTCATGAATGAGTCAATTAGCTCTGCTGGAAGTCCATTTATTTGTTAAAATATGCAACTCTGGAATTCGAATAAAATATTCACGTTGTTTGGTAAACTATTCTTTTTGCATGCTCATTTTCATTTTGACAGCAATCAACTTATTCTTATCTTCCGGAGCAAACCAGCGTGTGTCCAGTCATCTCGATGTTTCCTAAAAAGTGACCAAAGGGAAAGTGGGCAATTTTCTCAACTTTTCTATAGGGGTTAACGGGGGAGGAGGTCGTGACCTCGTAACGGAGAAAGTTAGAAAGAGGATGTTAATTGTGGTATCATCTAGTATTAGTCATAGAGTAAGTCCTGTCGTCATGCGTAGTGATGGAGGAGAGAAGAATGGCTCGAGATGAAGACGCCATTCACCCACACACAGCACCTCGGTTAGTAAGGTTATGCAGGTAGACCACTCCCTAATAATCTTTGTAATTATATGTTCTTTAGTAATTAATAAAGGTAGTTCTTATTAATTGACATACTTCCGAACATAACATGGTGCCAGGTGGAAGCGAAATCCACAATTTCTAACGTGTTGTATAAGTGTTAGAAGAGGAAGAAGTGTGTGCTAAAGAGACCGAGTGAAACGTGCTTTGGAGATCCAAGATGGCCGCTGCTCTTGTTCCAGTCCCTAAGGAATTGAATATCCGAGAAGGTTATGTGTCTGAAAACCGGAAGAGGATTCGGCCAGCATGGACATATTTCGAGCTGGCTGTGGTTTACGCCAAGACGACGGAAGCATTCGAGTCGCAGCACTTCTGTCCGTCCGAGGAGAAGACATGGTCGACGTATTTCTCAAACAGTTCGAGGCGTAATGCAGTCCCAGGGAGAACGTGTTGTCTGAAACTTACAGATTTGGATCATGCAAGCAGGAAGCTGGTGAGTCCATTGCTTTGTGACTGCTCTTCATAGACTGGCCGATGGATGCGAATTTACTAATAAGGAACGTAGAATCCGTTATCAAGTAGTACTCTGGATGCCCGATGACCGTGTCCGCGAGAGATTACATCGCAAGACTGATCCTGATGTAAATAAAGTCGTGGAGATTATCCGAGCGAGTGAAGTTATTGAGAGACAGAGTGCTGTGATGACAGATTCGCAAGGACAGGCGGGTCTTTGTCCACTAGGGAAGAAATCTGGGGAAAAGGAGACGTCGTGTCAAGCGAAGAAGACACCTTTGAACTCAAAAGAAGTCGGGTCTTCAGGAAAGTCAGAGATTCAGTGCAAGTTTTGTGGAGGCAATCACGAGCGGAAAAAGGAGTCCTGCAGAGCCTGGGGACAGACTTGTAACAAGTGTGGAGGCAAAAATCTCTTCTCAAAATGTTGCAAAGGTTCCAGCAAGGTAAAGTCGACCACAGAGAAGGTACAGATGGTGCAGGTACAGCGCGTATTTACAATCGGGAAGAAATCATCAGGGAAAATGACTATGACAGTGACGGTGTGCAAGACCGGAAGAAAACTCCAGTACTCTTAGTAAGTATGAAAGAGTGACTAGTGACAAAGGAGGAAGAGAGTTGACCCGAAATGATGTGACTCTTGTGACATATGGTAGAGATAAGCAAAAAGCACGAGGTGGTTGTATTCTAGAAGTGGAATATGGGGGAGGAGAGACACGCCAGCTGGATGCGGTTGTGGTGGATGTCGTTGCCGACGCACTCCTCAGTCGCAGTACCTTGAAAGAGTGGGGACTAGTGATCATTCACAATTGCGATCAGAAGGCGACGCTTGCAGTGAAAGTAAAGCCGGGTTTAGGGATGCTTTGCCCATTACTTTCCCATGCCCGCTACTTTAGTCAAGTTTACGCTCAATGATTTTCCCTTGATGTGCTCATTACTTTCTGGTGGTTCTCGATTTATACTCGTTTTTCCATGCTGTGTGCTTTTCCATTCTCGTCACAATGAAAGAAAGTCAAGCGAACGGAAAGCCATCTATGCTTTCTCTTTCCACCCCGAATGCGCAGCTTTTGCCGTGTGCACCAAAGTACACTCCGTTTAAACTTTCTTGCTATTTCTTCATAATTAAAGTGTATCGAAGTAACCCCTCGCGTAATATTTTAGAAAATATTTCGACATTATCTTCAAATGGAACAAAAATCTGAGGTGGAGGCTATGCTTATCGACGCAGTACGAGATCATCTGGATCTTTATCTCAAGTCCAGTTCCCTTTAAAAAAATACAATAAAGCTACTGCCTGGAAGGACATCTCATCTCATTTAGAAATGGCTGGTACAATGATTATATTGTTGTGTCGAACAATTTTTGAAATCATTTTAAATTTTTCTATAATTATTTCCATCAGTTCCCGAAGTGCAGAAGATCTGGGGAACAATACGGAGTCAGTACTTAAAGTGGTTCAGGAAGATTAAATCCCCAAGTGGTTCAGCAGTGACTAATAAGCCGTTCTTTCGACATCAAGAGTCAATGAAGTTCCTAGAAGGTACAGTCAACCCTGACGAAAAGTAGATTTGCATATCTATGTAATACACGCGTTAGCTAAAAGAACACGGCGTAAGATTTTATTTCATAAAACATTTACATAATTTTTTTGGTTCTGTATTAATTAAATGCTAAATGTTCTGAAATTGTTTGAATTGAAAAGTAGGGCATGTTTTGCTCGGAATTTTTGGGGATACTTCGCAACGAAGTTGACGAGTTCTACTCGTATTCCAAACTATTGGCGAAAAAGTTTCGAAAAATTTGGGCCTCCAATACAAAGGAGTTCATAACTCTACAACATAAGATAAAAAACATGGTGTTAGAAAATGAAATGGGGGTTTTGGACAGTAGTAATTAATATCTGTGTGGAAACAAGTGTTCCTGTTTATATTCTACTCAATTGCCACGGAACAAAACCTGCTTCACTAATAAAACATTTCAAAAAGTAGAAAAGCTTTCATGAGTTTTTCTAGGCAAGATTAAATTTATATTTATAGCGTCACAAATATATGGTATGTATGCAATATTTCTTATTGTATAATACTGATGTTTTCTACCTCAAATACGTATGATGATAATGCTTATCGTTCCGGAGTTCTTTTCTATTCGCAAATAGAGGTCTTATCGATACTTTACACGCTTTTATGTGTCATTTTCGCAACTTACGGATAAAAAACACTTTACCTATACGCGTTTTGTCCATTTCGAGCAATTTTTAGTGAATTAATTAATATTTTGAAAGATGGTTGCGCTTTATTAGTTCAAGGACTCAATTATACTTTCCAATGCTTTCAGTGAGAAAACTCGAGAACGAGAACGGCCTGCGCATGCACGGACAAAGTTCAAGTGAGAAAGCATAAATTGAATTCAGAATATGCAAGAGAAATTTGCGGGTAAGGAAAAGTAATGGGCAAAGCATCCCTAAACCCGGATGGCGCGCGAAGTTTGAACGGGGATGAAGTGTTTTTGTGTTCTCCGTTTATTATTATTTTTTTGTGGGGAGTTTTCGACGAGGGACGGTCGACCAAAAAGGTACGTTTTTATTCGTCCCTCGGGGGGAGGGGAAGAGGGTGTGCCAAGTGGGAGGGCCAGGAGGACCTTGTGGGTCGACGAAGAGGGAGGATATGGGTTTTCCCATTCCTCCAACTGAGGAAGCCGATCACGTCCTCATTTTCTGGCCTCCTTTTGGGCACACCCTCTCACAAAATACAAAAGGGTCCTGTCTGTCGCCTCACGCATCCCCGGAAGCAGAGGACGACAGAGTGGACTTTCGGAATGGAGGAGAATCCCATCTGAGATTGGGAAGGCGAGTGGTTGCCTCAGCAACCCTCCTCCCTCGATACTCCATATGGTAATTCTCGGAGTGTAGGAGGCCCCAATGAGTGGAACGCCTCACAGCGACCGTGACGGGAGCAAATGAGAGGGTCAAAGCTGATGACCTGGAGAGAAAGGTCATTGAACTTTATATTAAGGGTCGATGACCTTCTGCTCTTAGATAGGGAGATAAAGGCTTATAGTGGGGAGGCAACGTTGGGGGAAGTATATTGTGTTCACTTCTTTAAGACTTTTTTAAGCCTTTCTTGAGTAACACTTTATCTCCCTTCCTTCCTCCATATATTTGCCTTTTTTCTCTACAATCATGTCAAACCGTTGCTCAGTGATTCAGATCAATCTCCATCACTCCAAAGCGGCATCTGATTCCTTTGTCGGTCCTTCAGTAAGGGCAAAATGGAGATTAGACTAATCCAAGAGCCGTGGATATACCAGAAGTCTATTCGTGGCCTAAATCATATAGGCTCTTCTTATCAAGGTTCTGAACCCAGAGCCTGTGTAATGGTTTCCAAAAGGCTAACTAGCAAACCGATGCTAGCCTTTTGCAGCAGAGACCTGGCAGTAGTAAGTACGGAGTGGGCCAGTGACACTCAGTATACATGGCCCATACTGATGCTTGTCCACCCAAAGAACTTTTAATTTTAGCTGACTATTGCAAGCCTACTGGCCTGAAGTTGTTAATAGGGGCCGACGCAAATGCTCATCTCACTCTTTGGGGTAGCACCGGAGTAAACTCCCGCGAGGAGGATCTGTGGGACTACCTCTCGGGAAGTGATTTGCATGTGCTAAACAGCGGGCACAAACCGACCTTTGTCACAGTTAATAGGAGTGAGGTCTTGGACATTAGTCTAGCCTCTTCTATTGCCATTAAAGATCTTGTGTCCTGGTGGGTTGATGATAAGGAGTCATCATCGGACCACAGGTATGTGAGATTTATCCTTAATTACGGACCTCCTGTCATTCAGGAGCTCCGCAACAGAAGGAAAACTCAGTGGGACCTGTACATGTCTCTCGTAACGAGAGATATGGAAAAGGTCCCACTCGGTATTCCAACTACAACTGCAGAGATTGACGAGAGGACGGAAACCATTACAGGTATTTTGCTGGACTCGTTTCATGAAGCTTGTCCACTGAAGCCGGTTAATGTCAACCGAAAGACAGTTCCTTGGTGGTCTGATGAACTGACTGAGCTTAGAACAATTTCCCGTAGACTCTACAGGATGACTAAGCCAGGTGATAGAGGAATATCCTGGACAGCGTACACAGAGGCCACAGACAAATATAACTCTGCCCTCCGCAAGCAAAAAAGAATTTCCTGGAAAAAGTTGTGTGGGGATGTGGAAGACTGTACTGGGACGTTTCGACTGTTGAACACTCTCAAGGCAGTGCGAGTTATTAAACTAGGTCTACTTGAGAAGGAAGACAAATTATATACGAAGGATACTGCGGAAAGGTTGGGTCTTCTACTGGAAACATTCTTTTCACCTGACCCAAACGGCTGCAGACCTTCAGTTACACACGAAGATGCCCACAGGGAGGCGTCCTCTCGCCTCTTTTATGGAACTTGGTTGTGGATGAGCGTCTTCAGTTACTTCAAGAGACTTATCCACAATTATATTCACTCTGGAGAACAAGAAGTTGACCTACATAAATGTAGTGGATCTGTTCTCCAGTTACTTTGAGTACGAAAACCTGCGCTTGATCACCTCAGAGAACATCATCACCAGTATGAAACGTATGTTCTGTCGCTATGGAATTCTTTAACGTGTCATGAGTGACAACGGCAACGGTAAACGCGAAATGCACTGCAAAACAAGGAGTGAGTTGCTGATGCCCGAACCTCTTTCTGATGTCAAGCCGAAGATTAAAACTGCACGACTGAAGAAGAAAAGCAGTTTCGACCGAGGAGCCAAGGAGGTAGAAGAGATCCAGGCGGTTGGGACTATACGGATGAAACTCCGAGGAGCAGATAAATGGAGCAAGGGGATTTGCCTGAAGAATCCGTTCCTTGAATGGAGATCCTGCAGTCGCCTACGAAGACTAGGACGACACAACTCCGGATGTTCCCGTTGAGCATGCTGAAGAGCCGGAAGCGTCGAGAAGACGTTCCAGACGAAATCGCCGAGCCCCAGATTGACTAGGTGATTGGGTCTACGCGTGAAGTGTAGCATAGTACATTCAAATGATGAAACTCTGTTCATAGTGTAAAAAGGGAGGATATTATGGTATTAGTTTTAGTCATAGAGTAAGTCCTGTAGTCATGCGTAGTGAGTGGAGGAATTATATGTTCTGCGTTAGTAATAACACAGTTCTTTCTTTCGATTCCGTGTGGTGGGAGAAAGAGCAACTCCGGGCCCGTTTATCTTAAGGATTGTCCGCCAACCGCCGTCCAGTCAACGGTTTGGTTTCGCCAACTAGCTAATCCCTAATTCCCATTCACTTTTAGAATCTATAAAGCATGCATGCAGAAAATAAATGACCCCAAATTGTTTCCCCCTGGCGACCTCTAAAATTCTATTTACTCCAACATCGCGTGTTATTGATAGAAAACCTTCTGTTAAATACATTGTTTGAAATATGTCTCGTGAAATTCGAAAACTAGTGTATATATTATTTTTCCTTTTGTAAATTGAAGAACTAGGTCACAATTATGATTTTCCTCAATCTTAAACTTAAACACTTTCTTTCCCACAGTAAGTAACAGTTACTAGGATTCTTTGTCATTTGTATGAAATATGAAATTAGCAATTCAATTGCAGAAATTAAATCACCATCTAGCGCTATAAATCACTACTATTCTAGCTGTAATTGAGAGTCGAACCAAAATCTAAATACATTATGAGGGAGGAAAACCGTTTTCTTTTAAGATAAAGATTCTAAGCGCAGTCACTAACTGCTCGGCTAAAAATCTTATTCTCAGTCCATAATAATCCACAGACGCTAGCAAAATGGTTGGATTTTGAACTAACTTCTTTCCCTTTTTCGTCATATTTGGAACACCGGGATGAGGAGGAATTTTAGTATGCATTTGGTTCTGCTACTGCTTACTGTGATAGTACAAAATCTGCGGAGGAAAGGACTAACTTCCAAAAAGTACAACCAAAGTCCCATCTACCGCAAATCATAAAATCCTCCTCTGATCGAACAAGCATAAAAGAACGTACCCTAAAAGCACATTTACGGTTTGGCGATACACTTTTGTATCTTAGTTGCATAAAGAACGGTGATGTTGAATATAAAAGAAGAATCCTGGTTTCAATGAATTGTCCTGGGGCAGGATCAGAACGCGGTATGGCTGCATCATTGTGAAGAGGAACAGAGGAAGGTATAGAAGGCTCCGGTGTTGGAAGCATTGGAAGGTCCGACCTGTGCATCCTCAATTGGTGCAACTGCACTAAGCTCCTCATTAGAGTTGGTATGTATGGGTATGGGCTCTGTGTCTTCATAGTATGGTGTCTCATTATGTTAGTTGGATTCCATGTCAATTTGAACTTGAAATTCTCAAATAGGTCCTCGTCATCACTGTTCGAGTCATCTTCGATCGTAAGCAAAATGTTTTCTGGCTTAATGTATTCAGCTCGCAAATCATGCAGCATAATGTATCGAAGGATGCGGTAGACTATTGGCACAAGTGATGGAAGTGTTAGTGTAGGACGGAATGGACTCTGGCATTGTCTTGGTTGAGATCTTATGTATATTGCGTTTCGTATGATTTGGTAGTTATACAGCAGCAACGACTGGATGAACATGATGAACTAGGAATTAGGAAAGGTAGATTTAAGTAATTATGCAAACTAATGAAAATGAATGGATTGAATGAAAGGAATTGAGGTCAAGATAATGAGCATGCAAATACCTTATCTATACCTACCTGGAATAGAGGCCTGCCATACTCAGTTCTCGTTGTGTGAAATTCGGAATGCCGGGATGCTGTCCAAAATCATCCTCCTTAACTCTGTTGTAGGGATTCCGACATACTCCACACGTAGGGCATTCCTCCAGTATTATGAAACGCATCCTCTTGTATGCAAAGTGGTTCTTTGCAAATCTACGGAAGTCATCTTCGAACTGTCACTACAGCAATGAAATACGTGATGATCTCGGTAAGTAATCCAAGCCTCGTCGGATAATCGGGTCCTTAAGAAGGATAATTGGTCCAGTAAGCACTGTAGATATGCTAAATGGTAGCGGTCGCAGTTCCAAATAATGCGAAACTAGGCATCATTGGAATTTTAGTTGGGTCTTTACAATCCTCAGCAGCATAAAAAAGATACTGGTAAACCCAGCAGGTAACCTCCAACGGCACACTTACTAACACGTAAAACACATTATTGTCCCTTCGTTCCTCTGCTGCAAAAGCACACCTTTCTCTAATCAATGTCCGGGTTCCCTTCACATGTGCTTTGTTACCTGGATTGACGCACTGATTATGCATTTTGGGAATTAATAAAAGTTTCTGACACAAAGTTATACTAAACACACACACAACTTAGCGATGAGAGTGGACAGATCCGAACTTGCTGCGTCACTGCGAGACACTGAAAAGACAAGAACAACTCAGGGCAGGCAGAGTGTCGAGGAGATGACTCTATCTCATGTATGAAAGTGAAAACATAAGCTTCTTTTCAGATGCAGCTAGGTGGAACTTGAATCTCTTCCTAACCTGAGGCAACTATAACTATACCATCCTATACCACCAACCTGGGAAATCTACTTAGTATGCTTACATGTATCATTAACCGATACCTACATCCAACTACCAACCAATAAACCAACGAAAATTGATACTGGGACTTTGATTGAATTTCAATTAACTCAAGGCTTACTAATTACAATGTTTGGAAAATCCATATTCAGTACTGTAAGAAAATGGAAGAGTTGATTTCGATTAAGCTTATTTATTTAATTTTTTCGTTTCCAACATTTTCTATGAAACACCTGTGAAACGTGAAAGGGCATAAATATTCCCTAACTGTAATTCATTTCTCTACTCTTTATTAATTTAATTCGTCTTGTTGTACAAACATTACAATTGTATCCATATGTGACCGGGTTCCAGGGATTTACTATTTATTTACTCAGTAATACTGAGTTAGTGGATTTTCCTAACATTTACAGATTTCTGATTAGATTTTCTTCCTTTCGTTGATATTCTTCCATTTCTACTAGACTTTTCCTATTTTCCCCCGCTTTCTTCGTCCTTTTTCTTTTTTTGCTACTTCGTTTTCCTCCCCTCCCTTCCCTCTTTTGGTCAAGCGTTTGTCAGAAAAATTCCTGCGCGCTCCGCGCGCAGAAATTTCCCTCTCGTCACAAAAACTTCCCCCTGGCTACGCCAGCGCGCCAGTACACTGCAGTTGATGTGGATGTAGCTCAATTATGGAACATGAAGACTTTGAAGCACAAACTCAGCTCCAAATTACGAAAGCGTGGCTTGAAGATAACTATGACGAACAAGAGGGGAAAAGAATTTCGAAAGAAGATCTCTACAATGACTACATATCGCATTGCAAAGATGGAAACTCAGTCCCTCTCATCAGAGC
>JAQGAD010002681.1:0-12590 GCA_034696625.1 Isotomurus palustris
ATACTAGAACTCGGACTAAGATTTCGCAGTCATCAAAAACGAAATGCGTAATCTAATTATCTATCATGAATTCCTTTAAATAAATTTTCCCGAGGTTATCCGTGTTTCCATCACGGATAACACGTTTATACAATGTAGACAATCCAGTTAAATACTCCCATACAACTAACAACTCATTACTATACAATGAACCATAAAAATCCCTGTGATGATTAAGGAAGTTTTTCCCTGTGATTTAATCTTGAATTGATCAACGGTAATAAACTATAAACCAGTGATTTCTTTACTTAACACACTGTTGTGTTGTACTTGTATTTAATTCTAAATTCTGCGTGTGTAATGAAATAAGGAAAGGTTTTATTTAGGAAGACAAACAGAAAATATACATACCAAATATTAGGAGAGCTGGTAATGCAGCGAAGTATATGTTTGGAGAGTACGTGTGCCGAAGAAGGAAAAGAAACATATTATATTGTTAGTTGTAGAACAGGTATGTATGAAGATAATAAACTAAACGGTGGGGGATTCCCGTATGGCAAAGAGTTGCCTTGAGAGATCTCGCATATTATTCAGCATACAATTGATACACACTTTACACATACACACATAATATGCACCGTAGAGAAGTTGAATCAATTAAGATATTCTATGATATGCATCTGCACTATGTAAGTCTAAAAGGCAAAAGCTGGTTGGTTTTGGTAGACAAACGGTGAAGGAATATATGAAGAGTTTGATGTGTGAGTTACCTACATTAAGATCTAGAGAGAGATGTGCAAAGAAAGAAAGTTTTTTCTAAATAGGAAGGGACGGCAAATTCCACATGTATACTTATTGTAGTTTCTTTTTTAGAAGTGTCGCTGAGGGATGATGGGGAATCCCAAAAGTTAATGTGGAATTGTTCAATGTGGACTTACTTGAAGACAATAGCGTATTGGTGATGAACATCCAACTTGCTAAACTTCCCGTAAGCTTTCCAAATCTCTAGGCCTCGGTCGTCTTCTTGAAAAAACTTTACTTGGATGTTATCTGCAATGTAAACAACATTGTGACTTTTACACAGACACTATATAAAAGTATTTTTTTAAATCTGCGAACTTAAATGCAATTTCTCTCGCAAAATAAAAATCCTTACAAATTTTCACTTAATACTCTTTCCTCTTTACACTTCAATCACGATTTGGGCAAGTTTTTACAGGTTTTATTGTCATTCATTCTACGTTGTTGTATGCATAAAAGCTGCAAAATTCGTACTGGTACATCCGCCTAAACACTCGACAGGACTTTGACTTGGGGACACATCATGCCCAAACATCACATCATCACTCATGTTCGTATGTTCGTAATCTGGTGTAATTTAAATGAATATCAGTCCTATACTGCAGCATGCATTGCTACGTGTGCCAAAGTACGCTTGCACTCGAAGAGTTAAAGATTACAATATTTCTTTTTGTGGTTTCTAGCTATCTCGGTCTACCTATAGAGTTATTTATTTCACCACAGACAAAGTGCAGTTTAGTGTCGATAAAGATAGAGAAATACATTAACGTAATGATTGCGTGCAATCTCCAGCTTGGACAAAACACAAAAACTTGCTATGCAGCATACAGCGAGCTTTTTTCCCTTCCAGGGGATAAAGTTCATGAGAGTACAAAAACATTCGGATAATTTCTTTTTCGTAGTAATTTTCGAGGTTTACTACAAGCAATTAGGAGGTTTTTTGTAGCGATTTCCTCAAGCAAAATACGGTAAGCCCTAATAATAGCAAAAAATAATTGCTCGTGGGGGTTTTTATGTTCAAGAATAAGTATGCAATTAACTGACAGAACTGTGTGTATAAGAGATAAGATTAGATACTGTATGGGAAATGTGAATATTATTCTCCTGACTCAATGTTAGAGCACAAATTAATGAAAACAATTAAGACTTTATAACTTACGCTTATCAACTTTCTCGACCAAAATGAAGACTTCTTCATTTCCAGTACAGCAGCTTGAGAACTTATCAATCCGGACGATCCTCAAATCTCCTGTTTGCGTGCTTTCTGAAACATTACACAATTGTAGAATAAGAAACAATTTGACAGAAGTGTTTTATGAATACGAGATGAGTCATCCTTGAGAATTTCCCTAAACTCAAATAGCAATTCTGGTCATGTCTTTATCTGCATGCAAAGCACAAACTGATTCCACCGGTTTGTTCCCGAAATCTTCTCAAATAATAATCAACTCCCTTCGTCTCTTTCGTATATAACAAAATTGGACAAGATCAAGATATCAGACATTCAGTCGACGGTATATGAATGTGGTCCACACACACATCGGCTTTTATTGTAGCAATAACTTTGTAGTTGCATATATCTCTTCCTTGAAGGTTTAGTAAGAACTTCTCACTGTGATAACAGTTACGGAATCACACAATATGGCATTCTTCCGATACCTGGGAAAGGAATCCGTGTGATTCAAACTTATTGTTAGCCATTGTCGAGGCAGTCTAAGCATCTGTTCAAAATGAAATATATATTTTTCTGGAAAGCAATTTTCAGACGTTGAGAAATAATTTTAATTCTTCATAACATTGCCCAAACTCCGTTGTTGAAGTCTCTAAGCTGTTGAGGACAGACAATTCTTATCTCTCACCTAACTATAAGAATACTTCGGTCGACACGCTATTGACGTAAATCAAAGACAGGTTTTTGGATAAAATAGCATTCTACTATACAATCTCATTCCTATGCACCTTGACAATTAACCTTGTTCGCTTACATCTAAAGAGTTCCTATCAAATGCATTACACTGAACCTTTTCGTCTTACTTGGTGTTGTTATATAAGCTTCCACTTGTCAAGCATATTATTATTTCTCATTCATACTCCGTATTTGCACAAAAAAGCAAGATTTACGAAGATGTAAAGAGCCAAGGGGCGTTCAATTTTCTGGAAAATTAGCATAAAATCTTCAAGTAATTGCGATAATACTGCTCTGCTGGCATGAAATCGTGCCTATAAGGTGGCCTGGCTTGTCTATTCACTCTCCTGCATCATCATTCTTGTTTTGCCTTATCCCAGGTATCAAAATTACATAAACATTTTCCATGTCTCTCCTCCATGAATACCAAATAACTAGAAAGTACGTCCAAACCTCCAAACCTGGATTTACTTACTTAACCATCAACCTAAAGACTCCATAAGTCAACGAATGAATACCATAATTGTGTAGGTTGGTTTATTAGCTTGAACCGTGTGGCATCCTTTGAACTTTGAAACTTTCATTCCCTCAAGTGTATCTCGTTCTGATGTTATTGTTCATTAGTATGAAAGTGTAAAAGGTACGTGTACAATAATTTTTACTGGGCTGGATAATCGCATATACAATAAAAAGTACTGGTCTCTTTACTATCAAACCTCAAGTTATTTTGCGCACTACCTACCCAACTTACAATTTACAATTTGATGAGTAATCTGGGATTCCCGTGTTGAATCAATTACCCTTTATAACTTATCCCATTCCACATGAAAAACATCTCTTGTCTCAGGACAGACGATAAGATCTTGTAGCAGTTTGTATGCTCAAGCTCAGTTATTACAAGAAATCAACTAGAAATTCCCTGCGGGCGAATAAAATTTTGAATTTCTTTAATTTCTCATTATGTAAATTATGAGACAGCAATAACTAATTAGCCAGCGCCGACTGTGTGTTTAATTGCTCGAGTCTCGAGTGTGAGAGAATGTTCAGTCAATCCGTGACATGTTGTAAAGAAAGATAAGCCATTATTGCAATGTTTAAGCATCTTTAATGTTTCGATGATTCATCCCTCGCCATTTCACGTGCCATGTCTCTGTCTCACACAGCGAGTGAAGACACACTGTAGCCAGTAGTCAGTGAAATATGATGATAAGTTTATTTTCTCATTGAAGAAAAGCATTCTCATGATAGTAAGTTTTCTTGATTCAGGTAATAGTAGCAACTAAAAGTTATGTGACTTTTTCCCACAGATCATTCGAATGTCTGAGTCACATTGGAATTTTGGAAACAAGTCAGATTGAAATTAACTGAGTAATGGATATTCCCCTACATTTCCACGTCCTCTCGGATGAGAAGAAATTCAAACGGAGGGTGAGTAAGAATATTAAATGGCTGGGGTGTCAGTCAGGTGATACGGTGGTACAGGTAATTGTTCTCCTTAAAGAGGAGTCATTCAAAGGTCTTTTAGGATTAGTGGGGGAAGTGTAATTGAGTAATGGATAATTCCATGTTTCCATTTGTGCACTTCTCTCCTGCCTTAACAGTGACATTCTAACTAGGAGCGTTAACTCCATTGGATATGGGAGGGTGTGTGGCTGTGTAAAAGCTCGTAATCATATGCATTTACCTGTCTGCAGGTAACTGATCTACTTAACCTTCACATGACAGTTTCCTTGCTGTACTCATTTGAGACTTCGCAAGTACGTTGATTTCTTCGAATGATATGAATGCGTGGGCAAATCCCTATACGTTTATGAGAGCAATTAACTCAAATTCTACAGGTAGACAAAGGATGATGATAGAATAGTACTGCGAACCACGATCTACGATGTGCTACACTTCATCGTACGAATTACAAGTGCATTTACTTAAAACTCATAAGTACCAATGTACACAGTACCGATTTCGCGAGCGTTAAGCGTTAGGCGTAAGTCAATTACGACGGACAGTAAAGTACGGCCGCTTTCATAAGCGGGGAATACCGTTCCTTGTTTCATGAAAAATAACCTTCGTTGAACGAGCTATTCTTATCTTGTTGACTTGGACATGGACAGCTTGATAGATGGTTTTTCATGGGGGTTTCCACAGGCCACGTACTTCCAAAGAATATTTATATGACAGCGTGTCAGTTTTGGAAAGCTCAAGTATGTTCTAAAAACGGAGGCAGCATGCACCACGCTTTCTAATTCATTAGGTAATCATTACAAATGAATATTATTCGGAATTACATTAATTCCATGTATAGCTCATTCATAAGTAAATGGGAATTAGAGATGAAAGTAGATGCATATCAGTTTAATTGACGTAATTAACCTTATTACGCCCCTCCTGCTTTACAATCAAAAGGATTAGCTGACTTGAGAGTAAACTCCGGGATTGCTAATAATCAAACGTTCATTAAACAAGATGACGAAAGCTCACTTATTCAAATGAATAATGATCGTTACCCTGTAGGCTAGATCCAATCAACGTGCATTTGAGGCCAAATTATCTGTTAGAAATGAATTTTTTCTTCGAAAATCACCCAACCTCAGGTTGTTTTCGGAAAAAGGACTTAATGTCTAGACTAGCAAGAAAGATATGAGAAATCTTGAGCTCTTTTATTGCCACTTTGCCACCACTCACTCTCAAGCAGTAAACAAATTTTTGAAATGAATTAAATAGTGTCTGTGAAAATGAACTTTTTGTAATAACATGCGAATCGGTATGCTGCATTGTTTCGTACTCAAATTCCTCGCACATGTTAAATTGTATGAGAACATCCTGTTAATCCTGTAAAATATTGTTTGTTTCGTCCTGCCAAACTTTTTTGGGAAATTTTATTTACTTCTCCTTGGCCAGACGAGAAAACCAGTGTAGTTATATTTATTGCTACCCTTCTGCATTTATTACTTGTGTGTGTGAATCTGCTTAAAACTTAAAACTGAGAACTTATATTTTTCGTGTGTGAGAGATAAAGTTTACACACAAAAATAACCCGTGTGAGGTGAAGTTTAAAAAAGTTGTTCCACGTGAATTGGTAGACTTACTGTTGTGCTGAATGGGGCTGGAAACCACAGGAGAACAGATTAATTGCCAAACGTGGGTACTCTCGGATGTTCCAGGTCTGCCTGGAACCAACGCTTCAAAGTAGAGACAAACAACATTCAGGTTCATGGACAGAGTCAAATCGTCCAATCTCTCTGGGGGAATCCTTCGACAGTCATTTTCATCCAGTTGGCCTATTTTAGACTGCAGCTGCTTTCTCATGTCCTTCTTGCTCATGTAGATTATATTAAGACCCTGAAACCTGCATTTAAAAGTTACGTTAAAAGAAAAACCAGTAAAAGCGGCTTAAGGAAGTAGATGAATAATAAGTAGTAAGCAGAAACATCTTCTTCTTGTGGAAGGTTAGGAATGCCGTTGTGACCGGTTGAAATACTTTTTGCCTTGTTTAGCTTTTACTATTGTTGTACTTTTCTAAGAACTCGGGACCATTTCGTGGAATTCATCCAAGCTAGAAGACAGCAATCTGTGTACTCGGATGGTGTAACAATGTTGATGATGCTGACACTTACAGATCGAGATGATGATGCCCTATAAGCTGGCATTGAAATGTAAATAATGCACACCAAATAGCTTTTAGCTTGGCTGGAACTCAAGGTCAATTTCTTGCTAAAATTCGTTTGTTGGTTGTGTAAACATTCGCCATTTAGACTTTAATTTAGTGTCTTCGCAGTCAATAACAATTACTGCACGCATAACTCACCCATCGTCACAGTCACTTCATAAAAATACAATTAGAGACAAGCAAAATGTGACCAGCTCTTCGCGCGACTGGAGATGCAAGTCGTCATCATAAATCTGCATAAGAATCGTTCTAAAAAAAGAATGTGGCTTCCTACAAACCTCCTACTCACAATGTTAGTATCTACTAATCCAATGTCACACTTTTTAGTGAGTGGGTCATACTTTTATGGATAAATCATACTGTCAATTAACATTGTAGTTCCTTGGACTTTTTACGCTCAAACTCTCGCACAGTAAAAAAATAAAAAATGTATAATAATGGGAAATAGTAGGTGAAAAAAATTGGGAATTCTTCCTAATTTTCTCTTCGTCCCTCGTTATAAAAAACTGCGTAGTAGTACATGCACAATTGTAAAGTGCAATCCATAATCTTGTGCTTCCCCTGAATGCACACGCCCCATATTTAGCGCTTTAACTGCAAGATATGTTGAGAAAGTGGAAAATTGCAAGGTTGTTACGAATCCATTTCAGGGGAATTTCGGTCTTATCGCACAAGAATCAACGACTATTGTGCAGAATAAAATAATTGCTCGTTATAATAACGTAACACTATGAACAAAGATTATTATATAAATAATTAAGACAGAAGCTGGAAAAGCCGAGAGGGAATTTAACCATCAAGTAGTGAACAAGTAGGAATGACCGACACTGCTTATTGTTCTGTAAAATTTCTCATATGCAAGTTCACCATCAATAGTGATGATCTAAAAGTACCTGCGTGGTACTAGAAAAACCAATTAATCAGAATCCTGGAACATGTCATAAGTCATGATGATAAGGAATTTTGTAGTTGATTTTTTCCATATTCCCTCATGCGTCTATTGTTGAGTGAATGTGTGTGTGTGTCTACCTTGTAAAATACTTAACTATGTTTTCATTTTTCACATTAAGTTATCTTTAATATAAATTATTACAATTCCTCGTCAGTTCTTCCTAAGGGTTTATCCAGCTTCCCACGACTTGATTTTTAATTTCGTTCCGGTGATTCACCACCTCTGCGTGATTGTGAAATATTTGGCATGAGAATAAACAGACTAAAACTGGACTTACACGGCTGTATAATCGTTTTGGGAATTCACTGGGAACTCAATGACAGCGTTTTCCGGGGACACGTTAGGCGATGGAGGGTGTGCGTGAGAACTTTCTCCCACGACGGACTGACCCATTTCCAAAAGGTGGGGATGAGGGTAGTGAGGCCGGCTGTCGCAAACAAGCGAGCATCGGATTTTTGCTTCTCCCGAGAAATTGTGGAGCTGTAAGGACA
The DNA here is from genome assembly GCA_034696625.1 of Isotomurus palustris. NCBI lineage: Eukaryota > Metazoa > Arthropoda > Collembola > Entomobryomorpha > Isotomidae > Isotomurus > Isotomurus palustris. The sequence continues at coordinate 7,797 of JAQGAD010002681.1, forward strand.
AAGATTATTCATCACATTTAAGAATCTAAACTTTAAACAGTCACGTCAGTCATCATTGTGATGGGTTTTCCTGAATAGATTTTGAAGAGCTAGATTGGAGGTAGAATATGCTCCTAACTGAAACAATCTGTACGAAGAATCTCGTTTACAAGTTTCCAACTCACTTAGGGAATACCATAAATCCCAATAAGGTCGGTGAGTTAATTGTAATCTTAAAGACGATTGCACATGCACTCAATTTCATCATTAAGGTTTTCACGATGTACCCATTATGGTTAACCGACTAGAAACATTGAAACATACAGTGAGACAGTAGAGACAATTCTCAATAACTTTACAGTTGCATAGCAAAAACACACTCGGCTTAGTTAGTAGAATGAATATCCTTCATTTATTTCCGCGTACTTTTAGTATTTAGTATTTATCCTCGTACTCTCCTATTCAGTAGTCAAACAATGGCTATATATGTTCCATTATTAAATGACAGAGAGACGAAATCATCAACCACGTCGAGATTTCAAGGCTGGGAAAGACCATCCCTTGATACTTTGCTCACACATTGCTCTCTATTTCTTCCGTCCGATACAAAAAAGCATTTGGGAATCCACGCTTCTCTCACAATGAAATTGCATTGAACTCTTTACTTAAATGGTGTTCGTGTTTGCGCAACTTTGTGGAATCCCATTTTGATGTAAACCCCGTTCAATTCTATTTCATACGTGCATACATACTTTATGTATTTATAAGTACGTACTGGTAGGTACATATTGCACGGTTTGCACTGTGTCACACTCCGTTGCATTGATAAATGAGTTTGATGCCGTGTGACTTTGAGCGTATCGTTTCTTCACCGGGGATTTCCCACTTGTTGATTGCCAGTCAACCTGTTGATTACTCAAGCTGTAATCTTCAAAACACCTGCCTTCCTCGTATAAAAGAGTGTTTATGGATCTCTCCGAATGTCTGTAATTAATTGCCTCCTGTCCAGTGCCAACCCAAGTCTGGTTGATGATTCTTTTGTGCTTCGGAACATAAATTAACAATAATCAACATGTCTCTCTCAACTCTCATCTGCATAATGAGTCATTACCAACCAGTTAATTTTTCTTCTCTCGTTAAATTCAACTGTCAACTGGATGCAGGATTATTATTTATTCTTTCAATCCACCAAACTACCTTGCAAAATATACTGTGTTTGCATGTTCGAATCTTTTTCAACACATAAACAACAAAAGTCTCAACTCTTTCTACACTGAGGAACTTCCCAGGTAGAATTCCAACGAAACTACTTTTTCTACCAATGAATATAAATGCCATATTAAATCCTGAGAATTAGCAAAAGAGACCAGTACACCAGATCAGTTCCAAAGTCCTTCGTTACTCGCAAACGCGAGAAGAAGTACCCGAAGTAGACAGGCAAGAGGAGCGATCATGCAAGATGATGATCATGTGTGTGAGCCTTAATAATGAAACCTGTTTGAATGTTTGAAGGAATGCTTGTCTGTTTGCTGTGAGAGTAATAATTGCAATTTGCAATGCATAAGTAATTTTAGTTTAATAGGGAAGGGTGTAAAGATTCACGAGGATTACCAACCTTGACCGAGGGAAACACTTTAGTTTGAGGGAGAAGTAGCGACGATGAGGATGATGCTCCACTCGTAGGGAATTCACAAGAAGAAGCCCCTAAAAGGCTTCCATGCTTTCCAGTCATTTCTGACTTATACCGGAACCGGAACTTGCTCTGAGGTTGCACCAATATTTCCAAGTAAGGCTGTGGACCATAACTGCTACTGCTTTGAGTACGGTCACCACTTCCACCAGAAGTAACAACACTACTTTCCCACTCCATTGTAAATGCAAATGGAAAATCCGACGAGTCTCTAGAGAATGCGTTCACAATTACGTGTGCACACACGTGTGTTTATTTCTTGACCGGCTTGTCCACTGGTTGCATGTGCTCAGAACACTTTCCCAGGTTGAAGTAACTCGTGTAACTCGCCAGACTTGTGGAGGTGTTCCATGAAACTTCCTGCTCTGTTCCAGTTCCACAATCGCTGGAATTCCAGACAGGTGATGACGTTACCTTGATGAGCTTTCTCACTCTCTCTTCGTGCCTCTTGGTTTGTATGTGTCTCTCTCACGTCTTAATTTAGGCAGGTAAATCTATGCATGCACAAATTTAGATTTGAGCCAAGCCTACTGATGGTGTGTAATAGTGCATTATTGGTCTATCTCCTCACGTTGGTTGCACACGAAGTAAAAAACCTATGTACAGAGTATATTAACAGTACGAACTATCATTGGAGTTCTAAAAGAGTGCGGACAATGCATAAAACGTGTAGGCATCAGACTGAAGTTAAGTGGAATGATTATCAAGGTTGGGGATTCCCTAACGCAACTTTGAGTCTCATAAAGCCTTTGTGGAGGAATTGTACGAACCCAGTATCTTCAGTTGGATTGCCTTCATTATATTATGACTGGGAACTGATGTAACTTAAGAATCGGACTAATCCATTCATCGTGTTGGGTAAAAGTATACAGAATTTTAACACGGCCACAGAAAACAGCGGGTACGAACAAGTCCAAACGATTGAATAACTATACTAACTATGTAATAGCTTTGTGGGTTCTTCAACTGAACTGCACTCACTGTTGAACTGTTGAGTTTAACATTGTGCCATTTATCTCGGAGAGAGATCCTAGATTGATGGGGATTTCCCATTACATTGTATGCTCTCCTCTGTGAATGAAATGTACTGCAGGTGTTGGTGTCAGCTCCCTCAGTTTCCAAATTATTATGCTGCTCTCTTTCATCATCCCTACGTGAAAATTACATGGTGTTCTCAAGGCTTTGGGAATTTCCTACTTTCGGGTAGTAAGGAAACAATAGATTCAAATATATTGCGGAAATGACGGACCAGATATTACAATAATAATACTGCAGGACCATCCTGAAGTGCAATAACAATGCACTACGGTCATTACTCGTTCTTCGTTACATTCCATAAAAACACGTAGATTCCTTATTATTTTTGTTGAGATTAATCTACCAAGAAACAATGAGCAAAAAATCTGATCTAACGCAAACCAAGGACCACAGAAAATATAAGTTCAATGATATTATAACTTATAACAGATTAGTCAAACTTGAAGATAACAAAAACAGGACGAAAGATTTGTATCACGAGTTGAGATTAGCTAGTATGATAATTTTCTGACTCAGTTGGTTGTTCATTGAAAGAGAAAGAATAACGTTGATGCGTTCAGAGAAAATTACGGGAAACATATTGAGTTTTTTGTAGGGGATTGCAAAAAGGAAAACCCTGTGATTTGCCTTGTTTGCAATTGGAGTCAGCAGGATGAATTATGATAATGATAATTGACTTGAATGATGGAACTCGACCAAAACATGTAATCTTTCATCTAAAATCTGGGAGACAACGAAAAGCAACGGGTTTGTTGAAAAGCCAGTGACGATTAAAGATTCAAGATTCCAGTTCTGTTGACTGGATTCACGTAGGCCCAAGTAATCTTTAGTCTCTCATGTGTGTCAGGTTAAAGAGAAGTCATGAAAAACTTGCAAAACTTGCATGTTGCATCTCTCGTTGAGATATGACTTTTGAAAGAGATTGATGTTTGACACACACGTACATCTTTCTTTTGAGTTCAGTTTTCGTTAAATACATGACGCAAGTAAAATATGACATGCGTAAAGGATTACGCTGCTAATATTTACACTGCAAAACAAAGTAATTAAAAATTTTGTTTACAACAAAATGATATAAAATATTTTGTACCAATTAGTACAAGGCACGCATGTAACTAGTGCCACTTCCACGTGTTTTCACAAATCCTGAATTCACTGGTTTTATCACAAATTACACAAACCTCACAGAGATATCACATTTGTGATTTAGAGTGATTATTTTTTTCTGTATGAACCTTTTTTAAATAAAAATTTTATGATTAAATTTGTAGTTCTCTTGTACTCGGACCTCTGCTGTATAATTTACCTCTGTCCTTTAGTTCTTGCAGGTCTGAATGATTTTAGAAGTCCGCTAGAATCATGAAATATTTAAGCTCCATTTTGTAATGCACGTGTTAGTATACAAGTTAACATTATTAAAAAAGTTGGCCGATGAACCATAATAAGTATATTTTTGAAGTAAATATAAACAGAGTTGTCTACAAGCGTGAGAAATCTCATGTTCGCTGCGAAGTTAAAACTCGTTTTAAAAACCATCCTGAGTATTTTGAATACAAGTTTTTGGGACAGAGCTGAGAACTTGTGGGAACTTCCTCTCGTGGCAGAGGAAGTAATAATTTAGCAAGTAATGAATATGACTCACACAGTAAAATTGTGTTGTACCATTCAATTTATTGCATAAATTGCCATGCCTTAATCTTTTAAAACTCTTTTGAGACGTGAGCTCAGCTGAAATCTTTTGTTAGTGACAGCCATAAATACAAACTGTTCTTGAATGAACTGTATACTTAATGTGCTTAACTTTCTTCGAATTGTCAACTGTACTCTAAAAATCTAAAATATTATTCACATTATCCTCTAGCTAGCAGTTTCACTTCCAACGCATACAGTTTACTATAATTTAACTATAATTTACTCAACTACGAAATACCCAGCTCTTTAAAGCTGTCGATAAGTGATTGATTGATTCTTGGCTGAAAGCTGATTGCCTCTCTCTCGACATCCGCTTTTAGCTTAATGACATTTCCTCTCCTTCCCTTTTTGTATCCGTGTTCTAATCAAATCTGTTCTGTTCCGCAACAAAGACT